>JAHTMQ010000369.1:0-65934 GCA_019327925.1 Leucocoprinus sp. KB1807203
CTCCCCTTGCAGAGTTTGCATATAACAATCAAGCACATGAAGGCATTAAAGAAAGTCTATTCTTCTTGAATATGGCAGACACCAAGAGCAGGCCCAATTTTAGTCAAAGAGTCACCACAAAGGGACTTGAATGACCTGACATATAAATGACAAGAAGCCTTGGAGCAGGCAAAAGCAGCTCTTACTCTTGCAGTGGAAAGAATGAAGTGGTACTATGACCAAAAAGTCCAAAGTGTCCTATTCAAAGTTGGTCAACAAGGTGCTACTCAATCTGAAGGATTACCAGACTACAGAGCAAGCATTATGACCCTGGTATGAAGGACCATTCGAAATAATAGAAAAGTTGTCCTTGGTTACATTCTGGCTTAGGATACCACCTCGCTACTGAGCACTGCACCCAGTCTTTCATACTAGCAAGTTAGCACAGTACTCTGAATCCACCATCTATGGACAGAAATCCACACCCCCACCACTGACCTTGATACAGGGCCAGGAAGAATAGGAGGTAGAGAAGATCCTAGATTCACGACAAAGATATGGAAAAAAATGAATTTCCTTGTTAGATGGAAAGGATACAGTCAAGGAGATGACACATGGGAACCTGAGGAAAATCTACATAATGCAGGCAAAAAGCTGCAGGAATATCTTCAGAGTTTACCAAAAAACGAGATAACTTCTCAATGGAGCTTGAACCAAGAGAGAAGGTAATGTCACAAACTTCATTTGGACCATAACTCTGGGAATACTTGACCGATTTCGACGATCTAAATGGCCACCAAAAGCCCTTAAGAAAACCTTTCAAACGGTACCAAAAACGTCTCAAAGCGATCAGTATTCACCGAGTTATCAGCAGATCAGTCTGTGATCACCAAGTCACCAGACACTAAATTGCCGATATCTCAGGAACTGCTTAACATAATCGTTCGCTTCAATGACCATCGTGAAGCTCTTTTCAATGCGCTTCTTTCAGCTATAAATAGATCCAGAGACAATAAGATCCCATGGAGATACAAGGTCCTCAATGTTTGCACATGACACTGATCTTTACTCATAGATTATCATCTGTCCTTGAATAGAACAAAGGACTGCCCTAAGATGGTTAGGTTATCTCTATTTCAAGAATAATAGCACTCCTATATATAGAACAATAGGTAATGATCATGTAGTAGGCTGTTCTGGTGCATAGACCACCTGTTATGAGAGCCCCAAACAGGAAAAGGTTTCCCACACATTTGAACACTTAATCCAAAACCTCAAAGCATACAATGGAGTAAGGATATAAATAGGGTGGGGACTCAGTAAGTCAAATCACGTGACAAGGTCAGGTGATCATAGAACATTCTGGAAAGAACATGTGATCGCAGGACTCTAGGGTACAGCCACTGTAGTAGTAGTATAAGTAGGGCTGCAATCCAACGAAGAACTCCATTGAGTTCTTCTTGAACATCCACCTAGGGTGATCACTAAAGACATTCATTGTCTATTGATAACACCACCACAATCATGTATTTAAGAACTGTATATCTGAGGATAAACCTCAGACTTAACAACATCTTTTGCTGCTTGTCTAACTTCGCTTTTTTGAACACTTTGATTATCAAATCAAGTAATCACAAATCAGTAAGTGGCCATTTGTGATAAAAAGGATCTTTACAATGAGACCAGTATTGGCAGCCCCAGATTTGGACAAGAAATTTAGGATAGAAGTGGACACTTCAAATTATACAACTAGAGGAGTACTCTTGATGAAGTACTCAGATGATTTGTGGAAACCAGTGGCTTTTATCTCAAAATCTCTAAGTGACACTAAGAAGAACTATAAGATATACAATAAAAAAATGTTAGCTGTAGTCAAGTGCTTGGAAGTATGGAGGTACTTCTTGGAAGGAACTACAACCAAGTTTGAGATTTGCACAGATCACAAAAATCTTAAATACTTCATGAAGGTGCAAAAGTTAAATAGAAGACAAGTTAAATAGGCTCTATATCTATCTAGATTTGACTTTATGCTGAAACATGTTCTGGAAAGTAAGATAGGGAAGGTAGATAGCTTGAGTAGGAGGCCAGACTGGAAAGTTGGAGTAGAAAGAGATAACAAAGATGAAACATTAGTAAAGCCTGAGTGGCTAGAAGTCAGGAAAATGGAGAAGGTAGAAATTATTATAGAAGAAGTCAATTTATTAGAAAAGATGAAACAGTCAAAGGTGAAAGATAATGAAGTAGTAAAAGCCATTGAAGAAATGAAGTAGGCAGAAGTAAAAATGTTGAGAGATGAAGAATGAAAAGAAGTAGATGGCATAATGTATAAAGAGGGAAAGGTGTATGTGCCTAAAGACGATATATTGAGGGCAAAAATAATTAGGCTACACCACAATATACCAGTGGGAGGATATAGAGGACAATAAAAGACAGTAGAATTAGTCACTAGGAACTTCTGGTGGCCAGGAGTAATGAAGGAGGTAAAGCAATATATGAAAGGGTATGATTTCTGCCAAAGAAACAAAAACTGCACAGAGCAACCAGCTGGCAAATTAATGTCTAACTCAATACCCAACAAACCTTGGACATATATTTCAGCAGATTTTATTACAAAATTGCCATTAGCCCAGGGTTATGACTCTATTCTAGTAGTAGTAGATTGATTGACAAAGATGGTACACTTTATTCCAACTATGGAGAAAACATCAGTAGAAGGCTTAGCCAGGCTGTTCAGAGATAATGTATGGAAGTTACATGGTCTACCTGAAAGTATCATATTAGATAGAGGACCCCAGTTTGTGGCAGGATTAATGAGGGAGTTGAATAGGATATTGGGGATTGAGAGTAAATTGTCAATGGCATTCCACCCTTGTAGCGACTTAGCCTGAGATGACTTAATTACTCTCCTAGTCTGAGTTGACAAGGAGAACTCAATAGAGTTCTCATTTGTTTGCTATACACTACTTATACACATTCTGTATTTACCCCTATTTATAAAGTCCCACATGTCTCCTTTGAGTCATCCCCTCTTATGTCCATTGATTTCCTAATTAAAATAAAATAAAAAGGAAAAGAAAATAAATAATGACTTAGTCATTTGGCCAAGTCATAACACCACCCCCCTCTCAAGGTTCCTTGTCCCAAGGATTTCTTCACAGTTCATTGTAGGGATCAACCATGTTCTCTATTTCATTGTCATCTTTCTCTGTCTACTCTTTTATTCCCAAGTTTTTTTGTTTAATCTCTTCTTCCTCTTCCTTTATCGTCTCCATTGTTCTTCGTCCTCTTTCCCTTCCCCCTTTCCATCTCCTCCAGTTTCTTTCCAACCTTGCCCAGTATTCTTTCGTTGTACCTCTTATCCAACTATCCAAATAGTTTTCTCGCCATGAATCTTCCTGGTAATTCCCCCCTCCAGAATGTCCCTTTTTCTTTTTCCTGTCTTCTAACATCCTCTATGTCCCTTCTGTATTCCCTTTCATACTCCTCTATTGCTTTCTTGGCATTTTCCAGGTTTTCTTTTCCTTCCCAGGTATCTGATTCTGCTGTAAACCCCTTCCATTGTACCAGATACTTATCTTTTCCTCTAATCCATTGCTTATTCAATATCCTCTCAACTTCCCATTCTTTTTCTCCTCAATTATGACTAGAGCAGGTTGCTCCTTTCTCTGCCCCTCTATCTGCCCTACATATCTTCGTATTCTGCTAACATTAACTACCAAGTGTATTTTTACTGTGCTGGGTAGTTCCAATTCTACTGCATTTCGATGATATGATCTTCTTTATCCTGTAAGGGCCTACAAATCTTTCTGTCAATTTCTCTGTCCTCCTCCCAGTTATCTGATATTTCAGATCCTTAGTACTTAGCATTACTAAGTCTTCTACTTTATACTCATCGACTTCTGCTCTCTTTCTATCTGCATACTTCTTCATTTCCTCCTGCACTTTCCCTAAAGCTGCCTTAGCCTCTTCCTGAATTTCCTTCATTTTCACTACAAATTTCTCTGCTCCTTCATACTTCCTCTTCTTTCTTACCTCAAATCCCATCCTAGATCTTGCCCGTAATTTGCCTTAAAGGGCAATGTCTTTGTGCTCGAATGTGCCTTATTGTTGTAGGTGAACTCTGCCATTCCCAACCAGTCTGGCCACTGTTCTTGTCAGTGGTCAATGAACATTCTTAAGTACTGTTCTAATTCCTGGTTAACCCTCTCTGTTTGGCCATCTGTCTGAGGGTGGAATGCTGTTGACATTTTGCTCTCAATCCCCTAGCATTTGATTCAACTCCCTCATTAATCCCTGCTGCAAACTGGGGTCCCCTATCTGAAATGATGCTTTCAGGCAGACCATGTAACTTCCACACATTTGTCTCTAAACAACCTTGCTAATCCCTCTGCTGATGTTTTCTCTGTAGTTGGTATAAAATGGACCATCTTAGTTAACGATCCACTACTACTAGAATGCTATCGTATCCCTGTGCTAAAGGCAGCTTAGTGATAAAGTCTGCTGATATATGCATCCACGGTTTTTCTGGAATTGAGTTTGGCATTAATTTTCCTGCCGTTGTTCTGTGTGGTTTTTATTGCACTGGCAAGCGTTACACTCTTCTACATATCTTTTTCACTTCTTTAGTAATCCCTGGCCACCAAAAGTTTTGAGTGACCAGCTCTACCATCTTCCACTGTCCTCCATGTCCTCTACTGGTGTATCATGATGTAGTCTGATAATTTCTGCCCTCAACTTATCATCTTTTGGCACATACACTTTCCCCTCTTTATACATGACGCCATCTACCTCTCTCTATTCTTCATCTCTTAACATCTTTACCCCTGCTCTCTTCATTTCCTCCACTGCTTTTACTATCTCATCGTCTTTTACTTTTGACTTTCTAACTTCCTCTAGTAGATCTACTCCCTCCACTATTATTTCTACCATCTCCATTTTCCTTACTTCCAGCCACTCTGGTTTTACCAACCTCTGGTCCTCATTGTCTTTCTCTACTCCCACTTCCCAGTCCAGTCTTCTGCTTAGACTATCCGCTTTCCCCTATCTTACTTCCCAGAACATGCTTCAGCATAAAATTAAATCTTGACAGGTGTAGAGCCCATCTTACTTGTCTCCTATTTAACTTCTAGCTTTCATAAAGTACTCGAGATTCTTATGATCAGTCCAAATCTTGAATTTAATTGCTGCTCCTTCCAGGAAATGCCTCCATGCTTCTAAACATCTAACGACTGCCAACATCTCCTTGTCATGTATCTTGTAGTTTCTTTCTGTATCACTGAGAGACTTGGAAATGAAGGCGACTGGTCTCTATATTTCATCTGAGCACTTCATTGATAGTACTCCCCCTAGTAGCATAATTTGACGCATCAGCTTCTACTCTGAATTCCTTATCTAAGTCTGGTGCTGCTAATACTGGTTTTGTTGTAAATGCCCTTTTGAGTTCATCGAATGCTTTCTGCTGTTCCACTCTCCACTGTCACTTTACATCTTTCCTCGTCAGGACATTTATAGGCCTTGCCACTCGAGCAAAATCTTTGATAAACCTTCTATAATAGTTTGCGAGGCCTAAGAATTTCCTGACATCTTTCACATTTTTTGGCTCTGGCCAACTAAGTACTCTGTCTACTTTCTCTTTCCTCCATTTCAATTCCATTAAGTCCTATTACTACTCCCAGGAACCCAATTTTTCTCACTTTCCATATGCATTTCTCTGGCTTGATGTACAAGTCATTTTCTTCTAGTCTCCTCAGTATTTCTTCCACAATCTCGTCATGTCCTTCCTCTGTCTCTGTCCCTACTAGTACATCATCTATAAATGCAGCGACTTTTCCTTCATTAATCAAGTCCCTCAGAATTTCATTCATCATTGCCTGGAATGTGGCTGGTGAATTTGTCATTCCAAAGAACATAACTGTTGGCTCAAAGGATCCTATATGCATTGTAAATGCTCTCTTCACTCATCTCCTTCTTTTATCCTCATGTTATTGAACCCCCACCTCAGATCCATTTTAGTGAACACCTTCTTGCTACCTATATTGTCGATTAGCTCTGTAATTAGTGGTAGCAGGTAGTTATTTTTCACTGTCTGGTTATTTAGGTTATGGTAGTCTATTATCATCTGCTTACTCCCTATCCTTTTTGCCCACAAAGAAGACTGGTGCTGTTTGAGGGGATTTTGGTGGTCTGATATACCCCTTTCTCAGTTGATCTTCTATGAAGTTCTGGACCTCTTCTCTCTCATTTTTGGATAGGGGGTAGATTCTTCCCTTCCATAGTTTGAACGTTTCCTTGAGGTTGATAGCATGGTCCCAAACTTTTCTAGTCGGCATTCTTTCTGACTCTACTTTTCCAAACACCTTCCTCCATTTCAGAAATTTCCTTGGGACCAACTCTTCAATTTTCCTGTGGTCCTCTTTGATTTCTTCTTCTCTTCCCCAATCTTCCTTGTCATCAATTGCCCATTTGACAATCTTTTCTTTCCTCTAGGGTTGCTACCCTTTTTCCTTTCTTGACTCCCCTTGATCTTGTTCCACTACATAATGGTGGGCATCTCATCATTTTTACTTCTCCAGTTTCCCAATTGATCTCCAGGGTTATGTGCCTGTAACTCATAGCATCCCCAGTATTACTTCTGTTTTTCCTAAGTTGCATATGTCCATCCTCATCCTTTCTACATGACCCTTGTAGTACATATTTGCTTCTACCTGATGTGTAATAGCTCCTCCACTGTTGTTTGTCCCATCCACATTTCTGACCATTATGGGTCTCTCTAGTTTCTGCAGCGTAAACCCATGTCTTGCTGCTGTCCTCTTATCCATGAACATCCCTGTTGCGCCACTATCCAAGAGCACTTTTACTGTAACACCCTCATGAGTGTCTAGCTTTTCTATCCTATATTCAACTACACTTCTCTCAGCATTTTGAAGGTTTGTTGTTATCGATAGGCAGTGAATGCTCTTAGTGATCACCCTAGGTAAATGTTCAAGAAGAACTTGATGGAGTTCTTTGTTGAATTGGACTACTACTTATACTATTTTACAGTGGCTGTACTACTACTAGTCCATGGTCATATGATCTTCCAGAATGTTCTATGGTCACCTGATCTTGTCACATGATTTGATTACCTAAGCTCCCATACTATTTATTCCTTAACCCCATTGTATGACTTGAGATTTTGGATGAAGTGTTTAAATGCATGGGAAACTGTTTCCTTTTTGGGGCTCTCATAACATGGCCCCCCTTTCAAGTTTCCTTGTCCCAAGGAATTTTTCCATTGACTCTAGTTTTCATCCTACCTCTTTTTCCTTTCCCTCTCATATCTCCTTTTTCCCCAACCATATAGTAATTTTGCTGTGAATTCCCTAGGCAATTCCTGACTAAATTCCTTTTTTCTTCTTCTAGTTCTTGTCGCCTTAGTTCTTCCACCTCTTCCCTATATATTTTCTCAAACTCTTCTACTAGCTCTTTTGCATTTTTCAAATTTTCCCTATTCTTCCAGGTATCTTCTTCTGCTGTATACCTCTTCCACCTTACCAGAAACTTTTCCTTCCCCCTAACTGTTCTTTTGTTTAAGATTTTTTCTACCTTGAATTTCTCTTCTCCTTCAATAATGACCAGTTTTGGTGGTATCTTCTTCTGCACTTCTACCTGTGGTTTATAGAGCCATACTCTACTTATGTTAACTACAGGGTGTATCTTAATAGACTTAGGTAGTTCTAACTCTATATCACGTTACGAGAGACGATTCCCTTGACTTTGTAGGGGCCCACAAAATGCTCTGTCAATTTCTCTGATCTCCTCCCTTTCATTTGCCATTTCAAGTCTTTCGTACTTAGCAGTACTAAGTCTCCTACTTTGTATTCTTCTCCCTCCTCTTGCCTTCTATTTGCAAACTTCTTCATCTCTTCCTGTGCTTTTTCTAGTGCTGCTTTTGCTTCCTCCTGGATTTTCTTCATTCTTTCCACAAATTTCTCTGCTGCTTTATACTTCCCCTTTCTCCTTCCTTCAAACCCCATCCTTGGGTCCTGACCATAGCTCACTTTGAATGGCGATATTTTTGTTGCTATGTGGATTTTGTTGTTATACGCGAATTCTGCCGTTCCTAACCAATCTGGCCACTGCTCTTGTCTATAATCAATAAAGACCCTCAGATATTGCTCTAACTCCTGGTTTATCCTTTCCATCTGCCCATCTGTTTGAGGGTGATAGGCCGTTGAGAGTTTCATCTGGATTCCCAGCAAGTTATTCAATTCCTTCATCATTCCCGCTGCAAACTGCACTCCCCTATCTGATGTGATGCTTTCTGGAAGTCTGTGTAACTTCCATACATGATCTTGAAACAACCTTGCGAGTCCCTCTGCTGATGTTTTCTCTGTTGTTGCTATAAAATGCACCATTTTGCTAAAGCGGTCACATACTACTAAGATAGCATTGTATCCCTGGGCTAATGGCAGCTTGGTAATAAAGTCTGCCGAGATGTGACTCCATGGTTTTTCTGGGATTGCATTGGGCATCAGTTTTCCTGCTGGTGCTTTGCTTCAATTCTTATGTCTTTGACATGCATCACATCCCTCCACATATTTCCCTACCTCTTTCATTAATCCTGGCCACCAGTAATTCCTGGTGACCAACTCTGCCATCTTCCACCTTCCTCCATGCCCTCCTACTGGGGTATCATGATGTAGATGTATTATCTCTCCTCTGAGTTCTTCTTCTGGTATGTATATTCTTCCTTCCTTCATCACTATCCCATCTTCTACTTCCCATTCTTCATCTTTCAACATTTTTATTCCTGCTCTCTTCAACTCTTCTACTGCTTTTACTACCTTTTCATCCCCTTCCTGTACCTTTTTGATTCTTTCCTTTAGATTTCCTTCCTCTATCATTGTTTCTGCTCCCCTAATCCATTCTGGTTTTATTAGTTTCTGGTCTTTGTTGTCTTTCTCCACTCCCTCCTACCAGTCCAGTCTCCTGCTTAATCTGTCTGCCTTCCCCATGCTTTTTCCTGGAACATGTTTTAATGTAAAATTAAATCGTGATAGATATAAGGCCCATCTTGCTTGTCTACAATTTAATTTTTGGCTCGTCATGAAATACTGGAGATTCTTGTGATCTGTCCAGATTTCGAATTCAAGTTTCGCTTCCTCCAAATAGTGCCTCTATCACAAATGGCCACTTACTGATTTGTGAGTTGATGATTTAATAATCAAAAGGCTTAAAAAAGTGAAGTTTAGACAGTAGCAAAAGATGTTGTTAAGTCTGAGGTTTATTCTCAGACATACAGTTCTTAAATACATGATTGTGGTGGTCTGTGCACCAGAACAGCCTACTACATGATCATTACCTATTGTTCTATATATAGGAGTGCTATTATTCTTGAAATAGAGATAACCTAACCATCTTAGGGCAGTCCTTTGTTCTATTCAAGGACAGATGATAATCTATGAGTAAAGATCAGTGTCATGTGCAAACATTGAGGACCTTGTATCTCCATGGGATCTTATTGTCTCTGGATCTATTTATAGCTGAAAGAAGCGCATTGAAAAGAGCTTCACAGTGGTCATTGAAGCGAACGATTATGTTAAGCAGTTCCTGAGATATCGGCAATTTAGTGTCTGGTAACTTGGTGATCACAGACTGATCTGCTGATAACTCGGTGAATACTGATCGCTTTGAGACGTTTTTGGTACCGTTTGAAAGGTTTTCTTAAGGGCTTTTGGTGGCCATTTAGATCGTCGAAATCGGTCAAGTATTCCTAGAGTTATGGTCCAAATGAAGTTTGTGACAGCCTCTATGCTTCTAGACACCTAATAACTGCCAGCATCTCTTTATCGTGAATTTTGTAATTTTTCTCTGTAGTGTTCAACGATTTAGAGATAAAGGCCACTGGACTCCACTTTCCATCCTCACATTTTGTCAACAACACTCCTCCCGTTGCATAGTCCAAGGCATCTGCTTCTACTCTCATCTCTCTATCGATGTCTGGGATGGCTGAGACAGGCTCTGTAGTGAATGCCTTCTTAAGTCTCCCAAACGCTTCCTCCTGCTCCTTCTCCCATTTCCATTTCTGTTCCTTCCTGACTAGTACATGTAGCAGTGCTGCTATCTTAGCAAAGTCCTTTATAAACCTTCTGTAGTAGTTGGCAAGGCCTAAAAATTTTTGCACCTCTTTGACATTTCTGGGTACTGGCCAGTTTAGTACTCCCTCTACCTTCTTCTTTTGCATTTCCACCCCCTTTGGACCAATTATTACTCCCAGAAATTCTACTTCTCTCACTTTCTATTTACACTTTTCCAGTTTCACAAATAAGTCGTTCTCTTCCAATCTCTTTAATACCTCCTCCACTAACTCATCATGTCCCTCTTCAGTGTTCATAGCCACCAGGATATCATTGATGAATGTCGCTGTATCTCCTTGGTTTATGAGATCTCTGAACAGGTCGTTCATCATTGTCTGGAAGGTAGCGGGGGAGTTCGTCAACCTGAAATACATGACTGTGGGTTCATAAGCTCCAATATGCGTTGTAAACGCTACCTTCCATTTGTTGCCCTCTTTGATCCTGACATTATTGTATCCCCACCTCAGGTCCAGCTTCATAAACACCTTTTTCTTTCCTACTCTGTCGAGTATGTCTGCAATGAGGGGTAAGGGGTACCCATTCTTTACTGTCCACTGATTTACATGTTGATAATCTTGCACCATTCTCCATGTGCTATCCTTTTTTGCCACAAAGTGTACTAGTGACGTTTGGGGTGACTTGGAGGGACGGATGTACCCTTTCCTCAATTGATCCTCCACAAATGCTTGCACCTCTCCTCTTTCTTCCCTCAACAATGAATACACCTTTTCCTTTTTCGGCGTGAACCCCTCCTTTAATTCTATAGCGTGGTCCCATGTTTTTTGCACTGGCATCCTCTCTGACTCCCTTTTACCAAATACCTTCTTCCATTTCCAAAACCTTTTGGGTACCAATCTTTTCAATGTTTCTTCATCCTCATCCTTTTTCACTTTCTTTACCTCCTTCTTTCCTTCTTCCTGCTTTCTCTTTCCACATATAGGTGGGCAACATGTCATTTTTACCTCCCCCTTTTCCCAATCTATTTCTGGGTTATGGGCTGCTAGCCACGGCATTCCTAGTATCACCTCCATCTTTCCCAAGTTGCATATGTCCATCCTTGCCCTTTCCACATGTCCTTTGAAGAATATATTGCATTTAACCTGATGTGTTATGGCCCCCCCCTGCATTGACCGTTCCATCCACATTTCTAACTAACAGGGGTTTTTTTAATTTTTCCATTTTAAACCCCTTTTCTTTAGCAAAGGTCATATCCATGAATAGCCCCATTGCCCCGCTATCTAGTAATGCCTTAACTGCTACTCCTTCATGGTTTTCCAACTTCTCTAGTCCCACCTTCATCCAGACTTCTCTTAGTGGCCATAGTATACGCTGCATGTCTCTTACTCTCTCAGTTGTATTGGTGAAGTTTGATTTATTGTCCAGCTTTTCTGGGTGCAATACACTGTACAGATTATTAGAGGCCAGTCAAGAGCTTACTGTCCTCTATTTTCTTTTGCCGACTCCTGCGATGTTTCTACTACCCTTCCTTTATGTCTTTCCCAACAATTTTTGGCCATATGGCCCCACTTTCCACATACATAGCAAGTCCTATCCCCTCCCTTTCCTCTATCTATATCCATTGTGTTTGGGTTTCTTCTTGGACCCATTTGAGCTCCTCCTCTATTAAACATATTTCCTCCTCCTCCTCCACTGTATCCTCCCTCCGTTCTCCATGTTATTTGTCCCCCCCTTCCCCCATATGATCCTCCCCCCCTTGGCTGTGCATTTCCCCCTGGGTGCACTGCATTCCTCTCCAACATTCTCTCCTCCGCCCTGCTTTGCCTTTGGTTTCTATCTAATCTCACTGCTCTTTCTTGCCACTCTCCAATGGTGGTTGGCAGTTCCTCTGCTTCAGCCAACTTCCTCCTAATGGTCCCATTTAGTCCTCTCTTGAATTTTTCGATAAGGGGCCTTCCTTCATAGCCGCTCCCCCTGGCAACCTTTTTAAATTCTTGCACATATTTGTCACAGGTTCTTCCTCCTTGTTCAATTGTCCTTAGCTGCTCTATTTTCCTTTCTTCCTCCAATGTCTCCCCAAAGTCATTTCTTATTTTTGTAAACAATTGCTCTGCTGATTCCACCTCTGACTCTCCCTTGGCCAGCTCATCCAACAAGTTATCCTTCTATGCCTCTGCTATTCCTCCCTGCACATATGACAATACCCAGACCACCTGGGTTGCTGCTGCTTCTTCTGTCATCTTCATCCTAATGTATAGGCGAGCTGCGTTAATGAACACGCTCACCTCTTCTATCCTTCCACTGAAAACTTGAGGTCTTACAACCTCCACTCTGCTCCCTTGTTGCTGAAGGAGCATGGTATTGACCTACTGCTGCAGGGTTGCAATCATGGTGAGGAGTTGCTCCTCTCTGGTTTAGAGGGGGGTGGGTACTAAAGGGTGTTCCCCCTGTTGCTGTTGTTGTTGGCGAGACATTGGTGATGGCAATAGTGATGGTGATAGTGATGGTAATGGCAATGTTTCCTTGTAGGAGGATGAGTGGTCTTCTTCGTCTGTACTTATGACTGACTACTGACTAAGAAGGGTGAAACAATATTATCCCTAAGAAGGGAATCTCTAAGCTAGACAGGCCTTTAAGAGGTTCCCGTCGTTGCCCTGTGTAGACCGATCACAATGGATTGGTAGCATGGAGCTGATAGTGAAGAACTAATTACGAGCCCACTCAATATAGAGGTCAGGTCTCGGGCAGGGACACGAGCTTTGTCCAGGCCATCTACCCACTGTCCCTAACTGATAGTGAAGTCCCCTTTATAGCTAGGGCCTGCTATCCAAGATGCTTGAGAGTGCTGTGCTCCCTAGCAAAGAAGAGTATGGAATAAGTGTAGTAGGGGAAATCACTTGCGGGGCCAGTATGAAGCCAACTATGCCTTTAAGTGATTTTGAGCAGGGTTCAAGGTGAACAGTGCTTGGATGTGGTATCGAGTTCTTGTGTTATCAATAAGCAGTGAATGCTCTTAGTGATCACCCTAGGTGGATGTTCAAGAAGAACTTGATGGAGTTCTTTATTAGATTGGACTACTACTTATACTATTTTACAGTGGCTGTACTACTACTAGTCCATGGTCATATGATCTTCCAGAATGTTCTATGGTCACCTGATCTTGTTATATGATTTGATTACCTAAGCTCCCATACTATTTATTCCTTAATCCCATTGTATGACTTGAGATTTTGGATGAAGTGTTTAAATGTGTGGGAAACTGTTTCCTTTTTGGGGCTCTCATAACATTTGTCTGACCTCCCTTTGTCTACCCTTCTCTTTTGCTGTGCCTTCTGGGACTCCTGCCTGTGCGCCGCTCTGCTGTGCTTTTCTCCTCTTAGAGTGCGCTACTTCTGTTTCCTTTCTTTTCTGACATCCACACCACTTCTGCCTATCTGAAATCACCCCCTGTCCTCTATTCTCCTCTACCTGGCATCCTTTCTGTCCACACCTTTCACACTCCACATATGATACTATCACTTCCTTTGTATACCACCCCAGCTCTAACAGGCATGCCTTGTCTGGAATGCCCTTTCCACAGTGCTCCTGTGCCTTTTGTTGTAAGACATGTGCCAGACTTCTCCTCCACTCCTTTTCCTGCACCTTTGGTGGCATGGCCACACATGCCGCCCCTTCTACCACCTGCAACTTCTTTTCTCCTTTCCAAAGAGAACACTCTCTGCACTTGTGTCCCTCTTCTCCACACTTAAAACATTTTACTTTCACCATCTCCTGCTTCCTTATCATCTTCTCCTTCACATTACACTGCATCACCCTACTTGACAACACTTCAAATTTATTTTGGGGAGTGGTTCCCCTCTTCTCCTTTCCTTTCTTATTCCTGCAATTTCGGACCAGGTGCCCAAACCCTTTGCAATTCCAACATTCTTGTTCTTTCTTTCCTTCTAATTTTGCCCTTAATGAAGTAAGGGTATGCTTTTGTTTGATCAAGTTGCTCATTAATGAGTTGTATTGTTGCAAAGACATAGTGCTATGTCTCTGCAAGGGTACAGAAGTAATGTTGATTCTTGCTAATTACTACTATGTCTGCTGGGGTGCAAGATCTTCACCCAGCCAGGTGCCTACTGCCCTACTAACTACTGCCTTAATAATAGGGTTAAACTATCACCTCAAGGAGAGGATCCCTACTCTGGACGGTCTTCTAGAAGTAACCATCACTCCTCTGCATGTACCACTCACAATGGAGTGCAGCACGAGGTTTCTACTAAGAAAACAGTAACTAATAACACCACCTAGTTGCAAGGTCAGGTCTAGAACATGATGCCTAGGTTTGGTACCGCGTCTCCACCTGCAGTCCCTAACTGACTGCAAAGTCCCCTTAAGCCAAGGGCCCAGCTATATATGGAGGTGGCTAGTGATCATGATGACCACTGGCCAAGGGTTGATTTATATGAGAGTAAAAGTGAGCAAGGTCCAAGGTGGACAGTGCTCAAGAAGTGGATATCGAGTTCTGGTGTAGCGACTTAGTCTGAGATGACTTAATTGCCCTCCTAGTCTGAGTTGACAAGGAGAACTCGATAGAGTTCTTGTTTGTTTGCTGTACACTACTTATATACATTCTGTATTTACCCCTATTTATAAAGTCTCGCATGTCTCCTTTGAGTCATCCCCTCTCACATCCATTGATTTCCTAATTAAAATAAAATAAAAAAGAAAAGAAAATAAATAATGACTTAGTCGTTTGGCCAAGTCATAACAATTCTCAAACCAATGGACAGACAGAGAGGGTCAACCAGAAACTAGAACAGTACTTAAGGATGTTTATCAACCATAGGCAAGAACAATGGCCCAATTGGTTAGGAATAGCAGAGTTTGCCTACAATAATAAAGTACACTCAAGTACTAAAGCATTACCTTTCAAGACAAATTATGGACAAGATCCCAGGATGGAGTTTAAAGTAAGAAAGAAGGGGAGATATGAAGGAGCAGAGAAATTTGTAATAAAAATGAAAGAGATTCAGGAGGAAGCTAAGGTAGTGCTAGAGAAGGCATAGGAGAAGATGAAGAAATATACAGATAGAGAGAGAACAGAAGTTGATGAGTATAGAGTGGGAGACTTGGTGATGCTTAGTACTAAGGATTTGAAATACCAAATGGTTGGAAGAAGAACAGAAAAGCTGACAGAGAGGTTTGTAGGCCTTTATAGAATAAAGAAGATTGTATTAGCAAATGCAGTTGAACTAGAGCTACCTAGCATGATTAAAATACACCTAGTAGTAAACATTGGTAGAATACATAGATACATAGGACAAGTAGAGGGACAGAGAAAGGAGCAACCAGCTCCAGTTATAATCAAGGGAGAAGAGAAATGGGAGGTCGAGAGAATATTGAACAAATGACAGACTAGAGAGAAGAATAAGTATCTAGTATAATAGAAGGGATTTATAGTAGAGTCAGATACTTGGGAAAGGATAGAAAGCTTGGAGAACACAAAGGGAGCAGTCAAAGAATTTGAAAAGGAATACTGATAGGATATGGAAGATGTAAGATAATAAGAAAGAGAAGAAGGGATGTTCAAAAGAGAAAAACTACCAGGACAATTTACAGCAAAGAAACTATTCAGATGATCAGACAAGAGGTATGATAAGGAATATTGGGGAAGATTAGAAAGGAATTGGAGATGATGGAAAGAGAAACAAGCAAGGGAAAAAAGAACTTTAGAAATGATTTAGAAGAAAGAAGAAGAAATCAAGCAAAAAGAATCAGAAATTAGAGGATGGACAGAAGAAGACAAAGATGAAATGGGCAACATAGTTGACCCCAACTATGAATTGTAAAATCCTTGGGACAAGGAACCTTGAGAGGGGGGTGGTGTCATGACTCAGCCAAATAGCTAAGTCATTATTTCTATTAATTAGAAAATCAATGGATATACAAGAAGGAATGACTCAAAGAAAGGTGCAAGACTTTATAAATAGAAGTAAATACAGAATGTATATAAGTAGTATACAGCAATCAAATGAGAACTCTATTGAGTTCTTCTTGTCAACTTGGACTAGAAGTAGTTCTAAGGCATCACAGTCTAAGTTCTTATATCAAGTGGGTGTGGAAACTTGTGATAATGCTGAATAAGAGGGTACTCTTGCTGTATACATATAAGAATAGTTTCATATATTGTTTCTGAGAGACAAGTGGCATTTCAGCTTTGCTAGGCTCTCTGGGTCAATGATGGTGGTTGGTCCTCAAGAAAGTTGAGATGGTTAGTGTCTTCAAACATCCTCTCAAGTAAACCACCTAGATGTCCATGTTGACAGACTTGCCATAACATTGTAAGATCTAGCTCCCCTAATACTTGATCATTAAACAGTAGAAATTGATAAAAAAAAGAGATCTTATACAAGTGGTTATTGGTGTTGATCTTTTGGAGAAGGCCATTGTGATGCTCATATGAAAACTCACTTAATTTGATAAGTATGTCATAACTTGGCAAAACAGCTAAAGTCATTATTTACTTTTCTTTTCTTTTCTTCTCCTTTCTGGACTTACTATACAAGGATGGAGCATGAGAAAGTATCACATAACTAAGTGTCACAGAGTCACAGGGCTATGAGTTACAGTCAGGTGATGTTACATGACTAAGTCATACAGGAACCATAGGAGGATAGTGCACAGACCATATAGTAGTTGTATAAGTAGTGTAGGAAATTTAATGGGAACTTCATCGAGTTCTCCTTGTCAACTCAGACTTGGAGGGTGATCAAGTCATCTAGGCTAAGTCACTACAAAGTGGATCCCAAAAAAGTAAGAGTTCTGGAATATGTGGTGCATAATGATAATTTGAATGTAATCGCATATTGGATAAAAGTTTAGTAAAAGATGCTTGGTAATCATGATAGTGATCTGCAAATGTCTTTGCTAATTCTGGAGAGGTTGTATATGATGTGACAATGTAGGTACAGGTTGTAACATTGTGGAGATTTTTCAAGAGTGCTACATTATGCTTGTTAGCATGGAGCTGTGAAGACTTAGAGCTCAACCAAGGTAGTTATTCAGGAAAAACTCAATAGAGTTCCTCATTGGATTCTACTAGTGTTATGGGAGCCCCGAGCAGGAAAAAGTCTCCTGTGCATTTAAACACTTAGTCCAAAACCTCAAAGCATACAATGGGGTTGAGATATAAATAGCAGGGGAACTTAGGAAGCCAAGTCATGTGATAAGGTCACAAGGTTGTAGAACATTCTGGAGGGACATGTGATCATGGACTAGTAGCAGTACAGCCACTGTAAAAGTAGTATAAGTAGTAGTCCAATCCAAGGAAGAACTCCATCGAGTTCTTCTTGAACATCCACCTAGGGTGATCACTAAGGACATTCATTGTCTATTGATAACAACTAGGTACTTATACAAATATTAGATGGTCTATGTGCCTATCTTCTGCAATTGCATGACCCTTACTAAGAACTATCTATATCTTATATAATCCTTCCCATGCTATTTATATCTTTCCCACATTGTATTCTTGGATATTTCCCATCAAGTTAATGAATGCACAAGAAATAGTTTCCTTCTTGGGAGTCATCTCATAACAATGCTGGGTTTTGGTCCTTGACCATATTTCAGGAAGAATCAGAGGAAATATGACTGTAAACAATGTTAACCAATGATCAGCTTTGAGTTTTCCATGGGATTTTTCACCAAGGTTAGCTGGCGGATGATTAACCCAGGATGGAATTGCAACATTTGTAATGCAGTTGTGGATCTCTACCAGAGTCAATGCATCGAAAATGCATGCTAAGTGTAAAGACTCTACTTCAGAGTATTGGGAGTCATTATCTGAGTCCAGACTTGGGTGAAAATCACTTTCATCATCGTTGCTTGCATCATCAATATTCATTGCCATCAAATTTTGAGTATTGATCGAGTGAAGACGTTGGAAATGGGATGGAGTGTCATTATGTTCCTGGTTCTCTTGTTGTAGCTCTATCAGTTCTTTGTCAACGATATCTTCATCCAAATCCATTCCTATATCATCAACAATTTGTACTTCCTGGTGTGTGTTTGGATCTTGCCCAGCATCTGTACCAATACCCCATTTAACACGAACATGATACTGAAGAACTCCTTCTAACCAATTGTGCATTATTCCTAAAACCGTATGTTTGACAGGGTCTTGATAAAAAAGTTGATGAAGTGAAGACCATCGCACACCATTTCTATTGAAAAGCTCTGTACGCTGCTTCTTTGTTGATGCTTGTCGCCACTCCTCAGCAGCTGCAATCACTTCCAAGCCAATTCGAGGCCTCCACAAATTGACATCCAGGCTCTCGATGTCTGTTCTAGCAAGAGAACAGAACGAACAGAAATGATGGAGAGATGCAATTCCAGCAAATCCAAGAGCCTTACGTACAGCCAGTAAGTCTCCTATCAATACCAAGACACCAACGTGTTTATTTATACCTTCCGGATGGCGATAAGTGCGAACGATTACACCATGATGGAAGTGGCATAGCTGATCAATTATTGGATCTAGGAGGGCCGTAATTGTAGTGACAGAGGGTTCATGAGGAGGAGGAGTTATTCCAGCAAAAAATGTGTTTTTGGGTTTATGGCGAAGGTGGTAGAGGAGATTGAGACAAAACAACATGATTGCATCACATGAAACTGTTTTTCCAGCAGTTTTATTCATGGATGGATTGAACCAGTCGATAAAAAAGCTGAATGTCAAGTTCCCTACAGTCGTTGTAAATGAGCCCATGCTGGACTGTCCCAAATGTCATTCATAACCTTTGTTTCTGGTGAGCGATGCTGATAGGATAGATCAATGAGGTCCTCAATCCCTGGACGCGATAGGAAGAACTCAAGCCAAGATTTGAAATCTTGTGTAGTATATAGCCTGCGGGGTACAATTTTTGGGCCACTTCAAGTTGAACGTTGTGTCCAGAGTCTTTCTCCACATTTTTTACTCCGAGGAGTCTCTCTCCAAGTACAGGTTTCACTGGGACTGTTGAGTGGATAGTGATGGAAACATCTTGGACAACATATATTTCGTACAATTTGAGGCTCGATCGATAGGCTGGACATAGCAGTACGAACATCATAGGGAACAGGACAAGTGGGAGTAGCTGACTGTGATCCAAGCTCTGAGAGATAGCTCACACGAATTGATGTGTTGATGATAATCTCAATGAACTTGAGGATGCGTGTCGTTGTAGCTCTGCTGACCCCACCAATAAGATGCATCCAAGCAGCGAGCATGCAGACAAGAACATAAATTGATGATGTATCGACTACATTAAGATCTAATCAGAATTTAATATAATATTTTTTGATAAGAGAGATGTCAAGACGCACCAACTTGATTTATAAACTCATTCTCAGCTCCTGAAGAGTGATCTCCCATTGTGGACCCTTCTTCTCTAATTGAATGCATGATATGAGGACGATGGGTTACATTGGGCTGTGAAAGAAGAATGCTCATAAGTTGGTATATAGTCAAGAGACTGGTTGAACCAAAAATTCGGCACCTCGCTTGTAGCCATTGTTGCTGAGGTGATAGCTAGCTGATCTTGTTTTAGATGGTTGGTCTGGGTTGTTGCTGAGACCAGATTGCCTTGGAAAGTTTGGTTGTCAGGTGTAATAACAAAGCAGAGGCGGCATCTTGTACAAGTACAAATAACCTGTGGTGGCATTTGATTGAGACAAGACAGTTGGCACACCAAGTCGAAGTAAATCAGAAAAATACAATAACAAAAAAGTGTGACATGTGACAAAGTATCTATTGAATTGACAGCTAAGCTGACAAACCAATTGACAGATCACTTGACATCAAACCTTGTGACTCCATTTGACAGTTGTTTGCCCGTGGTGTTACTAACCCCCCCTTGATACCCAAAAGGTTTATCCAGCCTAGATCTTGTAAGTGTGTGATATGGGCAGTAGCTGATGTCGGACATTATGCGGTAGTCTGATTCTTTCATCCTGCATGATACAGCAACTTCGAAGATCTAGACAACGCAAACATTCCGCTGATCGGCGATACAATGCCACCGCTGGGTTTTTGAGGAAGAGGAAAATACTATTCTTGCAAATAGTGCATGAAAAGCCCTGCTTTAGGTCCTCTCTAATTGAATCCAAACCAAAGGATGCCTGTAGTATTTTCGATCAAGGAGCGGGTAGCAAAAGCTATGCATTTGCTGCGGATGCATGATTGCTCGTTATTGCTCAAGGGAGTGTCAGGAGGAAACGCCACAAGTTTGCCAGAAGTCGGAATTATTTTAGATATCGGGTTTCATCTGTCACTATTTTAAAACGCCGCTGGAGTAGGTTCATTCTCCGATTCGGCAGCAACGGCAGAGAGTGATGATTGGGGGGTTTGCACATAACATTAACAGCCAAACTCAAGCTGGAGATTTATATTTCTTCTGGCTGTGCAGGTCGATACAATAATGTGATCTCACTCAGAGGACGAAATGGTGGTAAAACCCTCGAAAGGGTCCAATCGACCTTAGGGGACCATACCTGTCTTGAGTTCTTGCCTCAGAATACATATATCAATGTTCAATACCATGGAAACATCTTCCTTCCGCTCTCATAAACTCTTGCTTTCTTCTGCATCTCTCCTCATCAAGAAGACTTCATGAAGACTTCATCCGGAGAATGTTGTCTCAAGGCGTCTTTGAACCCTTCAAAGTCTCCATTAATGTACCACAAGCTCACCAGTATTCACCCGTTTCTTCGCCATGTCTCATCCGACTTTCTGGTAAAACAAAACATTCTTCTATCCAATCGGAAACACACCACCTGTATGCCTTACAGAACACGTTCCTCCAGAACAAGATGCGATTATCCTCCTCCTTGGGTGTGGTGATCCACGGAGTATTTTGTACACGGTCGCCATCGATCATGGTGCTCGTGATTTTTTGGTATACACTATGTGCATCCCCTTCTCTAATTTTTTCCCCTAGCTGACCGTCTCATGGATATCACTTGCTGCGACTGGGAGCCTGCAGTAATTGGTAACTGTCTCCTGATTCTTGTGCAGCAGATCTTTCAATCTAAACATGGCTCTTTCAGCCAGGAATATTCTTCTCCTGACGTTGGTTGCAGATAGCGTCGATACCGATCGGCTCTTGTTATATTGGAGCATTTTCTATGACATATTCATTGACAAGAAAACAGTCCTGCTCTTGCGAGAACAATGTCACAAACTCATCGAAGCTGCCGCCAACATTCCTACGTGGGATGCATCCGTCTACGCTCGTTTCATCAAATTTGCTACTGTAGAGACGTTGAACAAAACTCGTGGCCATTGGCTTTCCTATGCCGAGACGCTAGTTTTGTCCGATGCCCGACAGAAGCAACTCAAAAGGATAGTCTTAGCCAAGATGAAAGAAGAATCATCGTCACGCATCGGCGGAAGTATGTCGGCAATGTCTTCAGCAGCTCCATTGAGCTTCAGGTTCACGTTATCAACAAAGACCTACGACCAGTACTGGAAGACAGGTATCACCAGTCCCAACATGACTCCTTCATCTACACAGTTGAATCCAACTTTTCTCTTTTCGATGGCTGGACGTCAGTTTAATCTGCATTATGGGACCAACCCCTGCGCCGCTTTTCACCTCGGTTTGACCTTGACAAAGGCTGCATACGATGACAGCACTTCCTCTCACCCCGGATCGACTGTGCAAGAAGTATGGGATGCATGTCGACAGCAATTTTCACGTTGGTCAGCGGCCTTTCACCGCCGACTCAGTAGCTCGGATCAAAGGCAGTCAAAAATTATAATCCGTTTCACCTGCGGCGATGCGCTCGCATTCTGCGATGGATTACAGCGTTGCATGGCAGGGGATTATACACCAACCGTTTACTCCTCAATGTGGGGTGGCACCAAATTCTTATTTCACGATCGTACAATGCCAATATCGTTCAACGCCATCGACACCTTCAATTTGTCAGATCACCTCGGGCTACTGAATGTCCTTGTTGCAACCACGCCGTTGCTTATGGTCACTCCATATACAAGTGTAACCACAAGCTCTCTATTGTCTTATAAGGATCACCCAACTCAGAGAAGTGCTATCGAAGAGAGAGTGCTTTTGGACTTTCCTACTCTATCCATACTTCTTGGCATCATGCCCATTTGCTTTTCATCCGGCCTCACATTCTATAACGGCAGTGAGGCTGCTAGCCTTTCTACGGCTCTTGACAGAAAAAGACATCATGAGCGAGTTTCGTGGAAATTTGCTCAATTCATCCATGCCAGATGGAGTGGTAACTTTACTCAGAGGAGCTATCGAGCGCATTTTGAACCCGCAGACCTTGCCAAAAAGTTGTTGGACGTCTACTTGAAGATGTTCGAAGAAAATGAGGGTTTCAGCTCAGCATTTGAATGTCTGATGACTGGAAATCTTAATTTTACACACGTCCAAAACATCCATTATCACCAAAGATCATTTGCCTACTTTCTCCGATTAGTACGTTCACTTGGCTTCGTTGAAGCCTCCTGGCCTCAAGTAATCCGCCATTTCATCAATTATGTCGTTACAAACTCACGAATCCTCCTCGGTGCAAATCACATACAAAACTTCTTTAGTGAACTTGACATTCTGGGCATCTACTCTGAGGATAATGACCTTCCTTGACATGTTTCGAAAACATTTGTAGAAGATTTTCCATCCTGTCAAGAATGGGATGTAGTTCCTCAAATCATTTACATCGTTCTGAAGGCTCCTCGCTCTGCACTCAGAAGATTGGAAACTGTAGCTGTTAGCAGATCCGCAAATCCTATCCTACAATGCGAAGCCTTCTGGGACAACTGCCATAGCTTCCATGACTCAATTCGTCCCATTTTCGGGGACATCATTGATTCCGATAAAGGTCGAAAAGTAATCATCGAGGATCCCGAGGGGCTCAGAGGTAGTTCCCCATTGATTGTCTCATTCTTCATCCCTATGTGTATCCTTGCTGATCAACGACACAATCTGCAAGTCGGATTATGTCTCAAAGCAACCCCTGCATCTTCTGCCGGTTTCACGTCAATACTCGGCCCACAGCTACGCATATATTCTACGAGAATCTCGGACAAGGAAAATGTCTTGATTTTGCCGAAGCGACCAGATAACCCGGGAGAACTCCTACATGGGCCTCCTGTAACCGTGGATTTGACGTGCGGCCAGAATATGACAAAGTATTCAATGGTAAAAGAGGGCTGTGATGTTTTCTCTAAAAAACTCGAGATCGTGGCTCGTGATGAGATAAAACTGCTAGCGGACAAGGCTACTCGAGTGGACGTCAAACAGATAACTCCTTACCGCATGGAAGTGCTTATCGGTGGATGCCACAGCTATTTCTTGGACTATCCGATTGCCATCGACGGTTCACGTTCGAAAATACGTATCGCCAGACGTTCGTCATACATCGAGGGGGCACTAATGATCTCTTTGAAAACTTCGATTAACCACTAACTTCATTTTTCAGGTTGATGCACCTCCCTGCAATTCCCCTCTATCACAGCTAAGACGACAGCCGTTCCCCATAACAATTGCTAGTGAGGAGACACGACCTCTGTTCAGCTGTCATAATGCTCCTTATGTCAATATCGATTGCCTCCCAGCTCTCTCTCTCTTGGTAGGCTCGAAGATATGGGTCTGTATACACTTGCAAATGTGTATGTCCCGCAGGGAAAGGAACTTGCATAAATCCGAAACTCCAGTGTCTTGGGGGCCTTTGCTAAATTTCAAGGCGTCGATTGGCAGCATCCTTCTTCATTACGTTGATCAGAGACAGAGGGTCTACAATCTCATCGATCTAGATCATTTTCTCCCCCGTGCAATCATCATTTTATCTTACATCCGACTTGATACGTCGTCTGCGACCATCCTCGGAGACACAGTTGTGATCTTCCCAAATCCGGAAAACATTGAGCTAATCGACGATTGTTTGTCCAGGAACGCTGTGATCACGAACATCTATGGTGATGAACTTCGCTGGTGGAGCCACGCCTTTCCAGTTTTTGCAGAGCGCTGTCGTCGATGGGATCACCTCCCAACATGCGAGTATATGAGATGTCAGCAAATACCGTTGTCTGAGGAATACAAGCAATCGCCATTGTGCTCCTGTGGAAAGGGAAAAAACCTCGGACCATTCCTTGAAAATACTGAATGGCGTAGCCTAGCTCCTCATGCCATTCGCATCGCACTCACGCCAATCTTTCCAGTGCCGTATCTTGAAGATGTGACTGAGCTAGAATTTTCCAGGACATTGAGGACAGGTATTACGGGATATTCACCTAGCGTAGGATCAGGGCAAGCTGGTGCTGGCTTGGACACTTGTCAGCAATGCCATGAAATGGGAAAGCCTAGGCTTTTGCACTGTAGTACTTGCCGAATGACTCGATATTTCTCAAAGGAATGTCAGATAGCTGATTGGAAAAATCACAAGCACTTATGCAAGATGAGAAGGAGGTTGAAATCGGGTCTCGATACTCAGAGCCAACTAGTGGGTCTTGATAACTGATAGAACTCAATAGACTATTTTTTTATTGGATTGTGTGTATTGCCTTGTAAAAATTCTGGGTTTTCTCTAAGCTTCAAGTCAAAATCGTCGAGAGCTTGTCCCCTCGATTATTATGGGACCATCAATAACGAATTATTGATTTATTCTTTGCACGTGGTGACCAAGTTACTTCAAGATTGGGTACGTTTTCGTACAGACTGACATTAAGTACAAAAGTGAGTTGGCCTGTGGACAAGGCATTTATTCAGGAAGCCTTTGGAGGAACGATGCCTCCGATCGTCATATCCCATCCTAGTTCTTCATACGTCCAGCCAAGGACAGAGCCTTCCGGAGAGTGGTACGGGAGCAAAGACTTATGCATACCCGGTTCCTTGTGTAGGTCGTCAATTAACTTGAAGTCCTCCTGAGCGAGAGTGAGAAGCTATGGGGGAAAATATCATGATGATAGCCCAGGGAGTATGTATTGGGATAATCTTACTGTGATATTATCTTTCAGCCTTTGTTCGTTCTCGCTCTTTGGAATGACAACCGTTTCCCTTTGTACACCCCAACTGAGGATGACCTGAGCAGGTGTGGCGTTATACTTCGCAGCGATATTCTTAACTCCTTCATGCTCGAAGAAGGTGGATGAGCGACCTAGAAAATTTGACATTAGTAAAAAAAAAGAAGTCGACGATGATGCAGCGGAGCGAAACACCAAGGGGAGAATATGCAACAATCAAGATTCCCTTCTCTTCGCAGTACTTTCTCAGATCCTCTTGGGGCAAACATGGATGTACTTCAACTTGGTTGACAGTGGGTACGACCTTGACATGGGGGAGCAAGATCTCCAAAGTCTTGATAGAAAAGTTGGATACACCGATGGATTTGACTTTCCCTGTTTCGAGCAATTTCTCCATCTCCCTGTACGTATCGATGAATGTTGGTGATTCTTGTGGGTTGAGCACGCGAGAAAAGGATGCATTTCCGACTGTGTTTGACTTGTCTATGAGACGAGAGCTAAGTGAGGTCGCGTTACCAGTATGATCAGAAAGACAGACCTACGACCGACCCTTGAGGCCAGTGCATTAGATACAGATCGATATAATCGCAATCTAACTCTGCGAGCGACTGCTCGAAAGCTTCACGAACGCGGTGATGGTCCACATTCCTGGAAAAGTTTGAGATAAATACTCAAGAGTAGGTCAAAGGGAGAGAGGGACATACGCAAGCTTGGTGGTAATATATAAATCTTTCCTTGGGATTCCAGAAGCTCGGATGGCTTGACCAACTTGTTTCTCGTTTCCTGTAACATGCATTGAATGAGATCATAACTTTGAAACCCCAAGCCTCGATACCAACCATAACCTGTGGCCTAAAAGCACCATAAGAATCGTAAATGCCCGATTAGATAAGGATGTTGATCAAGCTACCTACTGTATCGAAATGCGTGTAACCAACCTTCAAAAAAATCAGGACATTAGTCGATCTGAACTGTGTCTCAGGAATACTTTGATAGCCTTCTCAATCATGTCGTTGACACGTTGACCTCCGCCAACACCTCCCATCCAGCACCTACTCTTTGTGATACACTCAAGTAACTCAATGATCGAACGAAACGCTTACCCCAGGCCAATAGATGGGATTTTTGCACGATTATTGAGGGTATAATCAGGTATCTTCGACATCTTGGGATGATACAACTTAGATACGAGTCAAGAAGTCGATCTCATTCCGGACCGGGAGGTCCACAGCCTGATAGCATCACATGGGTTCATTGTTAAATACCCGACGGATCAAATGTTATTCCGTGAGCCCTCTTGAAACCACCTCAGTTTGCTGAAGTGATGACTCAGACAATTCTTTCAGACAATGCCATGGATTCGGTCTGAGAGATACGCCAGAATCTATGGCTGTCCTCCGGTAAGACAAGTTGCATTCGAAGAGTCTGTGTAGAGACCTATCATTTGGGCACAGAATAAGATATGGATCGATGATGAGCGCTACAGACAACGAGTGTAACTGATACGCACTGATACCGGATCAGATAATCACCCAACCATTGGTATAGCTATTAACGTAGGTATAAAGTTGAGTCGGGACAAGAAAATTAAAAACAACAGTCATCTTTCAATGGTCCCCTAATCGATGCCCATGCTTTCCATGCGTAATGCCAGGCTAAGGTTTTCTTGCGCACTATCAATCAGTTCTTGAGCCATGGTTAAGCTCGCCTTTCGGGCACGTAGGACTGGAAGACAAGCCACAAAGACACTCATAATCTGTTCTCGAGCAGAATCTGTGTCTTCCATTTCTGCCTTCTTATTGTCTACACTTGTAGCGCCGATTTGAGAGGCGGCCTTTGAGTCGACTAAGGCGGGAGGAGTAGACGTGGTAATATTCGACTCTGTAAGGCTTAGGATAGAAGATTCCAACTCGGAAGCTTGTTCTTGAAGGTTGTCCAAGCGGTCCATCAGAGCATTATACATTTTCAGAGGCTCTTCGGATTCAAGGTTCGGTTCCGCCATTGCTAATTGCAGCGTCTCTGCTTCGGTGCGTTCGCAGATTTCACCGAAGGTCATGAATGATTGCATAATCGCTGGTGCTTCTATAACAAACTATAGAACAATGTCGAATGTTAGTTGGGCCAGGGAGGTGAAGGGGAACTTACAGTACTGGAAGTTAGTTCATCACAGAACCCGATCAAACGCTGCGTTTCGTATAGCACTTTCTCATCTGCAACATCAGCTTCATCCTGTGAGACTTGATTTTCGAGAATATCATGTTCTCTCTAGTATGCATGTGGGTTAGAGGACGGTAGAGTCTTGGTAAATCTTACCTTGGCAGATTGTTCGGCTTTGGTAAAACAGGCATCCAACGTTGAGCTCATGTATAGCCAAGGGTATGTTTGAGAAGCCACCTGTAGAGCATCTACAGCGTAGGGAACATTAGGAGAATCTGATGAAGGGTTGACGTCTCCCAACTCAGACAGGATATTGTTGGCGTCACTGCCAACTGCAGCTGGGGCAGAGCTATCTTGATTCTAAAAAAATGTCAAGTCACTTGTCAGATTCAGAGAAATTCAAGGGCGTACTGACGATCTCTTTGGTTGTAGGTTCCCCAAATGACTCCTTGGTCAAATGGGGTTTTGATGGCTGGCTCTTCGGTTTCGTCGAAATCTGTCGAGTTGACTCTCTTCTCTTCTCGATGCCCGTCTGATGTGGTATTTCTGCTGCAGTAGATGCCAACTTATTGCCGGCTGACTTTCGTCTCTCGGCCGAGATGGCAGTACCCGAAAGCCGAGGCCTGGCCTTGGCACGCGTCGAGGTTGTGTGTGCAGTCAAGCCAGCTGCGACTGGTTTTGCTACTTGAGTCCTTCCTGATAAATATTCAGCTCTGACCGAGTGATATTGAATCTGTGATACCGCGGGAAACAGGGCCAGATGTTTGTGGCATGACAGAAGTGGTAGAAACCCAGAAGCACGCGTTTGCAGACTGATTTGATCCTCATCAATACCACCACTACTCTTTTTCCCTTTCTACTTCTCGTAGAATATGGGCCTCTTCTCCAATGTATTCAAACCCCTTGCATATCTCTCAATTCCAGTGGTCTTGCTTGGGTCAATTTCTAATGCCACACCAGAGGATTACTACTATACCCGCATGTTTGTCTACCTAGGAACTCTTTTCGGCGTTGCCGCTTCGAGTATCGTAACTGCTACGACAATGATCGCACGCGGCCATCCGCATGATGTCAACTTCTACGTTGCCCGGCTATTCCATGCTCTCATCTGGAGGTTCATGCATCTTAGGGTTGAGTTGGAGGGAGAGGAGCATCTACAGAATAGACCTGCGATAATTATGTGCAACCATCAAAGCATGCTAGATTTGCTGGTCATTGGAAAGTGAGTAGTTCAGGAGAACATTCACAGGAGACTGATCCTACTGATTGGCAGGACGATGCCCAGAGCAACTGCAATCATGGCCAAAAAAGAGCTTCAGTACACAATCGTCGGTCCTTTCATGATGCTCTCAGGAGCAATCTTTATCAACAGAGGAAAAAATGAGGACGCAGTACAATCGTTGAAGGCCGCGACTGACGTGATGAAGCGTCTCAAGATCTCAATGTGGATATTCCCTGAAGGTACACGACATCTTGGTCCGGAGGTGGATCTACTGCCATTCAAAAAGGGTGGCTTTCATATGGCTGTCCAGGCTGGCATTCCAATCATTCCTATCGTTACTGAAAACTATTGGCACATCTACCGAAAGGGGTTCTTTGGCACTGGCGTTATCAAGGTCCGAGGTATGCATCCTTTATGAACTCTGCCTTTGTTTCATGGGTCTCCTGACTTCATCTTCACACTCCTAGTTCTTCCCTCGGTACCTACAGAGGGTATAACTACCGCAGGAGTCAATGATTTGATAGAACACGTGCGTACTCAGATGCTCGAGACGCTGCAGAGAATTTCGACCCATGCCCAAAAACCTAAAAAACCCACAATCACCGAAGAAGAGAAAGTATCACCACCTTCTGAGGAGGCGGAACCTGCTTTTTCTAGCTCAAGTGTCGCCTCCGACCTACCAACGTCCACAAAATCTGACGCTGGTAGTTCTCAGTCAGCCAACCTTCCCGGTTCGTCTGCGTCTCTGGCGTCTTTTGCGACATCGTCGCAGCTTTGGCGATCGGCAGCTTGTAGCGAAGCTGGAGGTGAGACGGAAGATGATGATATAGTTGTAATTGGCCGACCAGAAAGGAAGTAGTACAAGGTGTAATTAGGAGACTCTATCGATCTTGTAGCTGCAATGTCGGAGATCTGGGTTAAATATTTTATTTAGGTGACCTGGGAAGGTTATGCTATGACTCTTCCTGTAGTTTGATCTGGCTATGAGTTCCTAGAACTCATCGCTTATACTTCATTTCATCTCATTACAGGTACCAATATATTCCTCTAAGCTTTGAATCCCGGTGAGTATACCCCGGGTTGTATGTGACCAACCTACTGTTTGCTACGAAGAGCTCATTAAATGATTTCCCATAGGATTTTTGAGGGAACCTAGGTGTGTAATTTGAGACCCTAATCTGAGTGAATTCGGGACAGATACAATTAGTGCTGCGTCTAAACATCTACTTAACATCTACTTACTATTCTTTAAAACCATTTACTAGAAGAATTGCTGGGAACGCTGATATTCAAAAATTACATAAACATTATTGAGTTTATTAATATCGATGTACATTCCCAGGGCAAGTTAGTTACGTGCTCGTTTTCGACTTCTTGAAGTGGAGTTTCAACATCACTATCCATGGAAGATGTCGAAAGAGCACCACATTCTGATATTTGAGAAGCACAGCCACAGTGATGGATGTCGAGGCTGAGTCAGCGTCACTTTTTTGAAAAGGGGTACCTATCCTGCATCTACGATCCCTCTGCACACATCCAATTAGATGCTAGAATCAGCCTGGCAGGTTCTTGGAAGGCTTTGAAAAGTTAATGACATCTGAGAAAGTCTGAGGGACACCGTCTTTACTGAATCCCCTTTCCCAGATTGCTTATCGGAGGACAATCCATTCATGGAGCTGTAATCCCCAAAGTCCGTATACAAGCGCACGTTCGCCAAATTTTTTTCGCTCCCTGGTCTACCTCGTCTAATTCAAAGCCGAGCCGGCATGGCAACCTAAAAATCCCGAAAAGGAAATTCTTCGGTTAGTCGTTGCATGAAACGTCAGGGCTGCAAAGCTGGACTAAATGAAAGGAAGAACGTTCTCATCACCCTTTTGTTGGAATTTTCTTTCTCCGAGAATCAGAATCCATTTTGCGGGCCCGGGCTATATATTGCTGCCCACGTTTGCTTTCTGTTACTCGTTCTCTTCTCTCTCATCTCAAGTCGTCACTACTATTGCATTGTCAGGAAGGATGCAAAATACTGCTGCCTCCAATACTCGTGCTCTCCCCGGTGAGTTCACCATTTGTCCTCTGCTCCTTGCTTCTGGGGACTATGTTACTCACCCGAGCCTATTATCTAGACTGCTGGGGTCATCGTGGGGTGCGTGGATAGTGCCATCATCCAATACGACAGCTAACCAATCGCGCATTTCTGCTGCTGCTGTGCTGCCATCGACAGGCTTCATCACGGTTCCCAGAGAATACGCTCGCAAGCTTCGAGGCCGCCATACGTGACGGTGCGGAAGGCATTGAGAGCGGTATTTGAGCATGACATTACCTTGTCGCGACGCGTAACCTTCCAATGCAGACGTACACGTATCAGCAGATGATGTTGTTCTGATGTTCCATGATCCATGTATGACTGACTCTTCTTTTGCAATCAAAGTCGATATTGACCTGTCCCCACAGCTTTGGATAGGACAACGGACTCAACAGGTAGACTTTTCAATTCTTTTCCTCGTTTGTCATGGGGTTCCGAGTTCCGTGACACTCACTGTTTCCCGTTGGGTGCAGGTCAAATTAAGGAACGCGAGTGGTACGGAGAGAAAGGAATGCAACATGCTCGGACCATCAAGTTGCCGAAACAGGGTATTCCAACATTCAGGAAGACAATTGGACTATTGATGAAGGTCCGTTCTGCGTTAGATTGGCGCTTGAGCGAATTGACGGATCTTTGGTGGTCTTGTGTTTGTTCACATTTAGCCAGAAAACCAGCATGTCAAGTTTAACGTGGACGTCAAAGTTCAGAATGACCCGGATAGATTGTTCACGCTTATGCACGACATCATCATCTCTCAGCCGGATTGGGAATCGATCCTTGCGCCGCGAATTCTTTTGGGGCTCTGGCATCCCCGGTTTTTGCCGTTTGCGAAGCACCGTTTACCGTATTGTCGTCGTTCATATATAGGGTACAGTGTTGCGATTGCGAGAAAATACTTTTGGCAAGACTGTCATGCATTTTCTATCTCGTTTGCATCGCTTACTACTGCCGATGGTCAAAAGTTCGTGTTTCCTTTCGCTTCTTTTTGGATATGTAATGCTTAATCAAATTTTCCAGGTTCCGACAAGAATGTAAGATGGGTGGGAAGAATATCATGGTTTGGACAGTTAATAAACCTGCGCACATGATGGAGGTCTGTCGTGTTTCATCTCGAATTGCCAAGTTGTCTCTTATGGCGAGTTGCATACATAGGCTGTGAGATGGGGTGTCAGCGCTATTATCACTGATGTCACGAGGACATGGCTGGATCTTCGATTGGCTCTGCACAGTACGTGTTCCAGTTCTTTTTTACCTTTTGTGTGGGTGTTCCAGCGCCACACACCTTCTGAATGTCTCATCTTTCTTGGTTCTGAATTTCTCTTCTCTTTGAATAAACAGATGACTACGAGAAGTGTGTATCCAAGTATGGGAGGCTTTTCTTGTGGGACCCCCGGTTCTATTCGCCTATTTTGATGTTCCAGTGGCGAGTGCAGCAGCTTGCTATCGAACGTGTTGCTGGACCGTTTGATGAATTTCTGGCTTCGAAATCTATTGTTGAATTGAAAGCCGTGCTATGATTATTTCTTTTAAAGTTTATGGATATTTTTAATAGAATGTCTATGTACCTCGAATGTTGCTTCTGGTCGTGGTGAAGTGTGCCTTGCCAGAAATTGATCGCGTGTCCTGTCCGTGAAATAATGTGATGATTCTTATGATTAGCAGAGGACTCCTAATGAACTACAATTGACGAGATCAGGAGTTGCTCATACGTCGGATAGTTTAGGATCATGTATGGGATAGAAGATACACCCATACGTAACACTATACGATCAGTCCAGGTGATTGCACACAATAGGGCGGGATTACTAATATCTTGGTCGTAGCATTGATAATGGGGTTGTATGCGATGCAGAATGTGAGCACCATTCCTGCCAAGCTGTTCAGAAACAAGATCTACATAGCTAACAGATAATTTCGGCTCGAGTTCTCTGTGCCGACAATAAATCATTGAACCCCGATCTGATGGAATTGTCCGCTTGCTTCTCTTTCACATGTCTCTACTCTATAACTGTTGATAACTTAGACAAACGTTGCATGGGCCAGAATGTCGTCTCAAGTCGATAAACAGCTATTCAATGGAAAGATTCTAACTGGCCGTCCATTGCCTGGTAAGCAATCATCATGAATCCTCTGACTGTTGTTCTCTGCTCAAACAAAGGGGCTGGGTGCATGTACAGACTGCTGGGGCCACCGTGGAGTGAGAATGGGTTTTGTATCTTGAATGGCTGCTTGAGTGCTGACTCTCGTTGTTCGTGTAGGCCTCGGCTAGGTTCCCCGAGAATACACTCGCGAGTTTCGAAGCTGCTATTAGGGATGGTGCGCAGGGCATTGAGAGTGGTGAGTTATCAGCTGGTTGAGCGTAGAGAGGTGTTGAGGCTGACAGATGCTGATATCAGACGTACATGTCTCCAAGGATGGAGTCGTGCTTATGTTCCATGACCCAGGTTTTGTCTTCAATCATGAGTATGAGAGATGTGGTTGTTGATCGTTGGTTTATTAGTTCTTGCACGGACGACAAACTCAACGGGTGCGGGTGGATATAATGATGGTTATGATTGCTGATCGTTCCTTAGGGGAAATCAAGGAACGAAACTGGTTTGGAGATGACGGGATGCAACACGTCCGCACAAAGAAAGAGCCCATCCAACCTATACCCTTGTTCACAGAGACGGTCGAGCTCCTCATGCGGGTATGTTGATGAATCATATTCACGATCCCATATAATTTTGAAAAATTCTCCTCACCCACGTGTGTGATGATCCACAAACTGATCTTTTTTTTTGGAAAAAGTCCGAGAACCATCACGTTCGGTTCAACATTGATGTCAAAGTGCAAAACGACCCTGAACGGCTTTTCAAACGTTTAAACGACGTCATCACCTCTCAGCCGAATTGGGAGCGCGTTTTGGCACCGCGTATTCTGCTTGGTCTTTGGCATCCCAAATTCATAGAACCAGCCAAGCGGTACTTGCCGTTTTGTCAGAGATCGTTTATTGGGTTTAGTATACATGTTGCGAGGAAGTATTTTTGGAATCACTGTGATGCGTTTTCGGTTTGGTTTGCGGCGTTGGCGTCTGCGGAGGGTCAAAAGTATGTTTCCCTCCGTTGCTTGTCGGAGCAGAGCTTACTGTGGTTTAGGTTTAGAGAAGACTGTTTGAGCGCTGGGAAGTATTTACTGGTATGGACGGTGAACGATCCTGCTTATATGATGGAGGTGAGAATGCGCATGCGCATCGCAAACCCAGTGGTCAGGTTCACATGTAAAAACTAGGCTGTTCGGTGGGGAGTCGATGTTATCATAACCGACGTTCCGAATACCTGGCTCGATCTCCGTGCGAATTTACAAAGTATGTTGTTAATCAGTATTGAGTCAGAAATTATAAATCATTCGTTTGCTGACAGAGGACTATGACAATGTTGGAGCTTCATATGGAAGGCTGTTCTTGTGGACCACTCCATGGTTGTACTGGCCGTTCCGATTGCTGGTTTCGACTTTGAATTATAAATACCAAGAGTCGGTTGCTGGGCCGTTTGACGGTTGTGTTCCTGTCAGTGGTGTTGTCGAGGTCACGGTTAGCATCGACACCCAGTTCTTTTTTTTTAAAGCTGCGATTGACTTTGGAATGTAGGATTCCCTTGCATCGGAGTGTCAGGGGACGTTGTCCACAGCAAATTAAGAGAGTGTGTGTAGGATAATTATGATTATGATGTACAGCTTATCGGACAAACAAACACACTAATTGGGGATCAATCATTGATTCTTCTTCTTTTTTGTGACTCGAGAGCACACTGACGGTATTACCGACTCGCCTACAAATATCTCCGATGAGTATGCTCTCTAAATCAGCATCTGCTCTTCCTCGCCGTACTCATCGTAAACGGGTCCGTCTTTCCACGGACACAACCACTACATTACCCGAGTATCATCTAACATCAACCACTGAGTATCAACACCCTTCAGACACTTTATTCGACAAGGACCAGGTACCGCTAGACAAGCCTCCAGACTACCCCGATAGTGCAGAAGAGGCAGACGAAGACACCGATTCTGAGAGACAACGAGATACTTTTTTCGTTCATCCGTCGCTACGTCGGAAACAGCGCCACTACCCACACAAACGCAAGTTCTCGGCAGCCCCTCTCAGTGCTCCTGCTACGAGCTCCGTGGACCCTTATATAGACTCATTACTGGAGCGTAGTGTGCACGCATTGGAAATGTCGAATACGCTGTTGTTGCAGAACTCGATGTCGACACAGACGAGTTTGTCTCGTATGGTTGCTTGTGATTCGCCTGTGGATACGTCTTGGGAGGCTAGAGCGAAGAGTTTGGGTTTGCCAGCTCGTCGGATGAAGGCCCCGTGGATGGAGGATTTGGAGGAGATTACTAGGAGAGTGGATAGTTTGTTTGGGAAGGCAGAGGTTGGCAGTGCTGTTGTTGGGTCATCGTCGTCGTCATCGAAAACAGCACGGCTGCATTTGGCGCACCGGACGAGGGAGGATCTCATTTCCCCTCCGCCTCGTGCTCTGACTCAATACATTGAAACCGATTCCTCTGTTATGGCTGTCTACCCAAGTGCGGAGTGGAATACCTCTACTGCGTGTCTGCATTCGTCTCCTGCATTGCCCATCGTCACTGACAAACCCCTGTCCTCCTCATCGACACCTGCCTATGCCAAGCTTGCATCCTTTGTGGTCAGACGTCCTTCCAAATCTGCCAATGCCACGCCTTGCTCCTCGTTTACGGGTTCGTCTACGATCAAGCGAAGAAACTCGAGCGTTATGCTTGGATCGTCGACCATTTCGTTATCACCTCGACTTCGTTCTGGTACATCAATAAATCACGAATCACCACTTTGTCACCAGCGTCGACCTATGACGCCACCTGTTGAAGAATCGCCATCGTCTTCGTCATCTGATGGATGTGTAGCGAAGCGGACTATAACGTCTCTTCGCAAGATCCTCGATGAACAACCTCAAACTGTTCCTTTACCGAGGAAAAGCCACGTTTTCATGCCTGTGACGCCTCCGCCTCGGGCTGTTTTGGGTACTTCGTCGGCTACAGCGTCGATTTCGCGTATGCTGACGAAGAAACTCCATCACGCCTCGACCCGACCGGCTTCGCCGCCGAGAAGTGCGATGAAGGGATCGAGGCCGACGACGCCTTTGTCGTCATCGTCGTCGTTGCTTGGACCACCTTTGCCTGTATCGTCTGTGATTAAGGATACGCCGTTGATGCTATCGCAGAGAATTACGGCTAGGGTGTGTAGTGCTTCTAGTTCGGGTCAATCGACACCGAAGAGGATAAGCTTTGCGGAGTTGCCTGAAGCTCATGTTAGCTCGAGACCGGACAAGTTTAGGGATAAGGGAAGGTGGAAAGGGAAAGGGAAAGGGAAGGGTAAGAGTAAGAGTTTGGTTGTGGAAGCGACGACGACGACGACGACGAGGATGATGATGAAGGGCGGTGGTGATGGTGATGGTGATGGTGATGGTCGTGAAGGGGAACATGTTGGTGGTTGGTTTACGGCTTGGTTTGGCTTGGATTCGCCGCCCCCTGTGGGTATGACGGGGTTGTCGTATGCGAAGAGACGGGATGAGATGGAGGATAGGATTAGTAGGAATTGGGCTGGGAGGTTTGCGGGTGGATATGATTACCTCGATGAGTGGGGCGTGTGAAGGGACCTGACTCTTTTTTTTTCTTTCTTTGTCTTCTTTCCTATTTTATTTTATGTCAGGGATGCTAGCGACATGACATGAATGCGCACAATAGTGTTTTTGTATTGATGCTTGTTCTATTAACTCCAAGGCGTCTCTTGTGCAACAATGGGATTCGGACAAGTTGAGTGTGGAAGAAATGGATCAATATTATATATATAACACATGGCATCGAGGAGAAGAGGAATCATTAGCGCTAGGCATAAATCGGAGGCATAAAGGCATATAGTCGTAGGGGCAAGGTCGGCATGAGACTACTGTACACAAGAAGAAAAATAAAAAAAAAGAAGAGGATACGGGAAGATGGCATAGTTGGAAGAGGAGAGAAGATAGATAAGGTTGATGACAACACCACAACGTCCACAAGAAAAAGATTCATCAATCGTGAGATGGGAGATGGGTAAAAGGGTCCGGGAGATGATTATGTATATAATATATATATACCATGAGCATGAACGTTGGACGGTGTTGGTATCAAAGAAGGAGGAGAGTGTACGCCATCTTTCCGGGAGGGAAGAATGATAAACTTTACGCGATCAAAAAAAAATCATCGGCCAGACCACAAGAAGAAAAAGAAAAAGAGAGAAAAGATGAGGACGACCATAACGGCCATCATGATGATGAATTGAGACATGGTGATAAGACGAGGACCAGCGAATTGATCATGAGATACGGTCCCTGGCATGACGCCGCGCTGGGCCATCTCGACGTACCGCTGGGCCATGGCGCGATCGCGGCCAATGACGACGATGGGACGGTCGTCCTCGTCGCCGTGTAGTTTCTCTCCACGGTTTGAGATGAGGGCGTTTCGGAAGAAGCGAGGTAGGGCCGTTGATCCGCCTGGTGTCCTGGGCACGATATCGAGCACGGATGTGTGGAGGCCGTGGCGGGCGGCTGTTTCTCGAAGGCGAGCGACGTCTTCTGGTCGGACGGGAATGGCCATGATAGCTGGACTTGCTACGACGGAGCGCAAGACACGGTGGAAACCGCTGCCCTCGTAGTCGCGGTCGTCGGATGGGTGGTGGATGATGGAGATATCGTCCCAGCTGTCGCTGGGGGGCGGGGAAGGGAAGTACGGATATGTGGGGCTTCCTCGATATCTATCTCTGGTCGCGACAGAGGCCTGGCCACGGAAATGGGCTTCGGCACGGGAGCCTTCGCGTATGGTTCTGCCATCAGAGCCGATGAGAAGGGTGGGGACGAGAGAGGCGCGTTCGCTGGGCAAAAGGCCGTCTGGATCTGGGGGCGCGCTCCATTCTTGCAGACGCTGCGCGTTCCAGGGGCCCACTGCGGGAAGGCCCTCGGACGAAGTGTCGGGGATGGTGGTATCGGACGAGGAGATGGAAGGGGATCGTGGAGGGCTGTAGGACTCTCTGCGCTCGTCGATGACCTTGTTTATCATTCGGCGCAGGTTGCTGGTCACGCTGGAGACGGACTCTTCGATTTTGGGCTTGATGTCCTCGAGCTCGTCTGCGAAGGGGAAGGGCGTTGGTCTGCGCTGGCGGATGCGTTCTATGAGAGGGACCGAGGAGATTGAGGGTGGCGGCGGCGGAGAGAAAGGGATTGGAATTGCGTGTTTCCTGGCAATGGAGGCGACAAAGTCCTGATGGCCTTCGTCAAAGAGCTGGTGAAGGGTTTCGATTAGCTTTTCGCGTGGAGGACAGACGTTTTTTCTGTCGACACGAGTGTGGCCGCGCATGGGCCCCTCGCAGGTCTGGCATATCCGCAGATTGGAGGGAGCGGATTTTGTGAGAGAGGGCGATGGAGATTCTGCCATTGCTGTGGTTATCGGAGAATTCTAGTTTAATGACTACTGACTTTTGTAATCAGAGCACTTACTACTTTGTTCTTAATGTTGCCGTGCTAGGATCATAGTCAATTGTATCTCGGCCCCTGTCCCATTGGTCCACTCTCCTGTTGTCGCTTGTTTGTACCCACCTCACCCATGCCCACCGCCCCTCTCGATCCTGCCGTCGTTCTCAGCGGCGACAAACACCTCAAACCCCACATCCCCGCCATCGTCCAGCGCTACAACAGCTTCAGGCGATGGAAAGACCTCTTCGACCTCCACGAGGGAGGCTGGGACTGCTTCACCCGCGGCTACGAGAGATTCGGCTTCAATGTCCGTCCAAATAACGAGGTCGTCTACCGCGAATGGGCTCCCAACGCCAGAGAGGCGTCCCTCATCGGCGAATTCAGTGAGTGGCACCCGCTCCGCCAGACTCGCATTCAACAGAGCAGACGAGTGGAGCAGGTCTTCCCATCCCATGAAGGTTGATGACTTCGGCGTCTGGGAGATCATTCTCCCTCCCCTTCCCTCGGGCCGCTGTGCTATTCCACACGACACTAAGATTAAAGTATGTGATTGTACTGTGCTTCTAGAACCCCTTCTGAACCCATCACTGATAGATCTCTATGCTTTTGCCGGACGGCGAGCGAATAGAACGCCTCCCTGCCTGGATCAACCGCGTCACCCAAGACCTCGACGTCTCTCCCGCCTACGACGCCCGTTTCTGGAACCCCCCACAGTCAGACCGGTACACAGCAAAGAATCCGTCTCCCCCCAAACCCGCAAGCCTCAGGGTTTACGAAGCTCATGTCGGCATATCAACTTCAGAGCCGAGGGTAGGATCCTACACCGAGTTCACCAAGAATATCCTTCCCAGAATAAAAAATCTCGGCTACAATACCATCCAGCTCATGGCTATCATGGAACATGCCTATTACGCCTGTTTGTCTCTCATCTACCTTGTCAATATCTGCAATAACACCCATCAGCATTTGGATATCAGGTAACCAACTTCTTCGCTCCCAGTTCTCGCTATGGAACCCCAGAGGACCTAAAGGAGCTCATTGATACCGCTCATGGCCTCGGCCTTACCGTCCTCCTGGATGTTGTACATTCGCATGCCTGCAAAAACGTGCTCGACGGTCTGAATAATTTCGATGGCACCGACCACCTCTATTTCCACGAAGGCGGAAAGGGTCGCCATGACCTCTGGGATAGTCGGTTATTCAATTATGGCTCCCACGAGGTCCTCAGGTTCTTGCTCAGCAACTTGCGCTATTGGGTCCAAGTTTATGGGTTCGATGGATTCCGGTTCGACGGCGTTACCAGCATGATGTACAAACACCACGGCATCAACGCTGGGTTTTCTGGTGACTATCACGAATACTTTGGGGACGATTCTGACGAGGAGGGCATTGTCTACCTTATGCTTGTAAATGATATCCCACCAACTTGTCCATCGTTGCTGATCTGTTTCAGGCCAATGAATCGATGCGACAGCTCTACCCCAACCTCATCACGATTGCTGAAGATGTCTCTGGTATGCCCCTTTTGAGCAAGCCTGTGCCTGAGGGAGGTATTGGTTTCGATTATCGACTATCTATGGCTATTCCCGATACCTGGATCAAACTCCTTAAACACAAAGACGACGACGAATGGGATATGGGAAATATTGTCCACACCTTGACCAACCGCCGCCATGGCGAAAAAAGCATTGCCTATTGCGAGAGTCACGATCAGGCTTTAGTGGGTGACAAGACGATTGCGTTCTGGCTGATGGACAAGGAGATGTGTGAGTGTGAAGCCTAGCCTTTGATGGAATGACCGATTCAGGTATCCAGATACGCACATGTCGGATTTGACCCCGATGACGCCTGTCATTGCTCGTGGTCTATCGCTGCACAAGATGATCAGGCTGATCACGCACGCTCTTGGGGGAGAGGGGTATCTCAATTTTGAGGGGAATGAGTTTGGTCATCCTGAGGTTTGTTTACCTGATTTGTTTGACGCCGTTGTGGAAAACCTCAGAGGTCTGGGAAATTGTAGTGGCTCGATTTTCCAAGAGAGGGTAACGGGAACTCGTTCCACTATGCGCGGCGTCAATGGAACGTGGTTGACGATCCACTTCTTCGATACAAGTATTTGAACAATTTCGATTCTGCGATGAACCATGTTGCGGGGGAATATGGATGGTTGGAGGCACCGCAGGCGTATGTGTCGCTTAAGCATGAGGAGGATAAGATGATTGTGTTTGAACGAGCTGGATTGGTGTTTGTGTTTAATTTTCACCCGGTGAAGAGTTATGCGGATTATCGGGTTGGAGTGGAAGTGGAGGGGGAGTATGGAGTGGTGTTGAATAGTGATGAGAGGGAGAGGTTTGGAGGGTTTGATAATGTGGAGAGTGGGTCGTTGTATTTTACGATGCAGGAGGAGTGGCATGGGAGGAGGAATTGGTTACAGGTGTGTTTTGTGTTGTTGGTTTTGGGTGTTGGTGGGTTGCTCATGGTTTTTTTTTGTTGTTGGGTAGGTTTATATTCCTTCTAGGACTTGTCTGGTCCTTGCTAGAAAGTAAGAAAGAGGGGGAACAGTGGATTTGACTGCTTGTTGTCGATTTGAATCTATAGACTATGATATGAAATAACATGATGACCAGTATTCATTGGACGAATTGGTTGAATGCACCCCTTGAAGGAGATCTTTGGAGTTGGGATCATTAATGATCTCATTATACTGGTTTTTGCTCAAGTTGAGTTTCACGTGTTAACTTTGACAATCGCTCGATGAGTTGTCTTTCTTAGTACTTGTGTTCCATGTTGATTTTTTATTTTTTTTAAATCTCGTCTGCGTTATTTATTGAAGAGCGTGCTTTGATTCTGATTCAATGAGGCACCCTCGCATGCCCGATATCCCCTCACATGCCCGATATCCCCGATATTGACAAGGTTGATGTGTGGCTTGTACTCGTGTTTTTTTTTGAGATTGACATTGTGTGTCTGTTTTTTGTCCGGGCCGGGATAGACTGAACAAACAAACACCTTTGTATAAGCGATCAGTTTCTCAGTTTGGTAGCTCTGTTTTCTTCTTTCCTTTGCACCCCTGTTTTGGGTGCTCGGGCTTCCTGTGATAATGTTCGTTGCACCCGCATTAGTACGTGAGCTGTTCTTGTTCCCTTGCCGATCTCACGTAAGAGTGTTACCATTTGATCTCTCTTCAATTCCCACATACACACCGGTCGAATGATCCCGGGTATTATTTATGTATAATACATGCCCATGTGGCAAATCCATATTACTACAGGGGTGCGCTTGTACCATATTATAGGAGAGTCCGATTATCCCTTGGAATGTGATGTCATTGTCATAATAGTACTTATATCACTATTGCAGTCGACTGTGCCAGCCATTTTCTGAAAGAGGAATCTCGAATACAACCAACTGGCCAACACACTTTGGCTTATGCTCCGTTCCCGTCATATGTCTGGATTTCCCCTCCGAGATTTCTTTGGCAGAGAGGATGGGCCTGTATCTCTACAGTGGCTGGAGAGATTGACATTCAACACCGTATCATGCTTGCTAGACTTGATCTGTCCACGCTATACATCTGCAAACTACGCCTTGTGGAGGCATCTCAAGGCTTCGAACATGAGACGGTGATTATCACTGTCCAGTGCACAGGCTCCGAGTCACGATGAGAGCTATAGCCTTTGACGTGTCCCAATGTGGCTCTCACCACATGATCCTCTCAACACATTGCCTCTTGATAACCCCAGATGGCGATACCTCACAGGTGGGCCGATAGCAACCTGCAATCCTTCAAGCACCGTGTAAAATTTTTGGTCACCTTTCTGTACCTTTACTCGGCTCTTGCGAAACAAGATGCCATTGCTGAGATCCACTTCCCTATACTTCCATCACCTTCTCACTTGGGTTCTCAAGCTTTCATACTGGAGCCTCGTGCTCCTGAAGGGTACATGCAGGAGAAAAAACTATATTTGATTTCCTTTTGAGATATAATTTATTTTCATTTTCACCCAACTGTTTCTGGACCCCTTCTCAGAGCATGTGCTGCCTATTTTGGAACACCCAGTGATCTTCAGGAACAGATAGACCACCAAGGAGATGATTTTCATGCTCTTGGCTCTTACAAACATATTCCAGTTACTGATCCTCTCCTAGAGAAGAAACTGGATATAGTAATTTCAAAATGGAAGATGGCTAATCAAGAATTCATGGACAGCAAAGTGAGTAAATCATCAGCACATGTATTTTATTGTTTGAATTTTTTTCCATTTATTAAGATTGTCAAAGTGTACAAATTAGTCAAGGCTGCAGGAGAGAAGCAGAAATGATCTATGACCTTGTATTTGAATGTAAACTAGTATGGAATATTATTGTCCTCAAATGCAGATCAGAGTCTACAGACACAGTTTACTGAATAGTGCAACATGACTGAAAGTGATTTTGCAAGTTTTATATATAAAGTACATGCTTTGTCTCAGAACTGTTGCTACCCTACTCACGCCTGCATCCTCCATGACACAGTACAAAACGTGTCAAGTATCATATTGAGAGTCCAGCTTCAATCTCACCAAGTAGCATGGTGGCGTCTTTGCTTCCTGTGAGAACTGGACAACATAATCAGACCATGTATGGATAGAGACGGAAAACATACTTATGGGCTCCTTAGGATGAAAGTCAACCGCCGTGACTGTTCCCTTGTGACCAGGCAGCTGCGATGACATACATGAGTATCATTCTCCCAGAGGGAATGGAAATAAGACTCACCTTATACAAGATATTACAACTCTCCACGTCCCAGATACATACCATTCGGTCAGCTCCTCCGACGGCTGCACGACGTCCATTGTCATCTTGGCTCCAAGCAGCACGCAGCAGCGTATTTTCAAAACCAGCGGGTGCGCCTCTCAACACACGATGAATTCGGTTAGGGGAAGGAGAGAATGGGCGAACGTCATGAACAATGGTTTGCGAGGAGAACGAAGGAGAGAGGATATATGAGCCGTTTGGTGAAAGCGAAAGCGAAGTTGGGGTATCTGTATGGCCTGTTAGAGTGTATACTTGTTCTTTTTTGCGTATGTCGTAAACCTAGCATGTGTTTCAATCACCATAGAGAGAAGAGGAATAAAAACACGAACATGAATCTCGTTATCAATCGCACCAACATACACGTTTGATCCATCTGCACTCCAACAAACTGCTGTCACAGGACATCCAATTTCCAAAGTCGCAACAGGCGTTTTACTCGCTTCGTCACCTCCTTCCCAGATCTTCACTGTACCATCATCCGAACCAGTCACGACGAGTTCTACACCAGAACCTGAAGCCATAGTTCTGTCTATGGAATTGATTATCTCTCTGTGTGCACGAATTTTTCGAACGCGTTCGCCAGTGGTGACATCTGTTAGAGTGAGTGTATGGTCGGCAGCGACTGTGTAAAGGATTTGAGAGGAGAGAGACCATTGGAGGTCGAGAATGGGTGCTTTGGCATGACTTTGGAGGAGACCGTAGTTTGTGTTGGGAGCATAGGTACGCCATAGTGCTGAAAGGAAAATAGTCTCAGTGATTATTCTCTAGAAAGGCGTAAGAAGGAATTATGGACGCACAAACACTTCGATCTGCTGAACATGCAGCAATATTTCGGCCAGTAGGGTCGAACCTACAGCTCAGGATCTCCGCCTGCAAGATTTATCAGGCCAAAATCTGCTCGAATTCTTCCTTATACGCACACTGTGTGATCCAGAAAGGCTGACAATGGGTGCTTCAAGATTGCTGGTCCTCTGGATGGACCGAATCAGGCCTTTACTGCGTTCATCATTCCCTGAAGAGATGACAATTTGACCACTGGGCACTGGTGACGCTTTTGCCTTCTTTATAAGAGTCCCATCCGTTGAGGGTGAAGAGGGGCCGCGTTTTGACATCGTGAAATATGCCCCAGGATTGAATCCTCAACAAAGTCTCAAAAAATATTTTCATAATAAAAATAATTAACATAAATTAAGTTTTGTTATAATTGAAAAAAAATCAACAATTTATAACATAGGGCTTAATAGCATGTGCTATCCTATGTAATAGACAAGGTTTTCATCCAGGCCTATGGCCTGGCTTGATCCCTCTACTAATTCTGAATGATTAAGTATATGTTGAAGTCAGTCCACTACACTCCCTTCTTCAACTTTATGTACACTCTGTAATGTTTCTCAAACCACAGTAGAAATCAATCTCAAGTCCATTGCCTATACATATACAATCTATAATCTAATACTATTGAATGCCTCTTTATATACTACATTAAGTGTTCTTCTACTCTCTTGGCTCTGCTCTGGAAGAAGTATTGAAATGTTAAAGGGTGAAGTACATCTTGAAAAGGCCACATAAAGTTGTCCATGAAAGAATACTGATGTCTGCAAATTAGTCCCCACATGCTCTACTGACTGTCCTTGAGACTTGTTGATAGTCATAGCAAAGGCCAGTCTAACTGGGAATTGAAGTCTCTTGAGTGGCACAGGCAATGTCTCTGTATCAGGTAATAACCTGATTCTTGGAATCAACACAACCTTTCCTTGAAACCTTCTATTTTTGCTGATAATCCTGCACTGGAGCACCTTTCTCCTTACATTCAATACCACCATTCTTGTTCCATTGCAAAGTCCTTCTCCTGGATCCAAGTTTCTCAGTAAGATAACTGGACAGCCAACCTTGAGACAAAGTAAAGCAGGAGGTAATCCACCAGTATTGAGCTGTTGAAGAAATTCTACAGGATAAGCATGGTGTATTCCATCTTTTTCAGACACAGAGTCTACACTTCTTAGTATATGGACCTCTATATTTGGTACTGGGTTGAACTGTTGGAGAATAGCTTCATTAATATTATATGTCACAAACTTTATTCAGGCCTGAAGAATTTACAGCACCCTACTGCACATTACCACTTTTGTTACTACACTTGATCGCAAATTTACTGTACTGTTTGGCAATGTTTATAATAACTTTGCTGCACATTACTGCAACTTGACTGTACATTGCTGCTACTTGGCTACTATCTGTTACCTTGTTACACCAACTTAGTAATAGTGATTAGTCATAGTAATTAGTGATAATCCTGAGTAATCAACAGGTTGACTAGTCAATTAAACTCATAAAATGGCTAAGTTTATTGGCTGACAAGCTATAATCACTAGCTCAGTAATCATTCAACTATACTACAGTACCAAAAAGCTAGTGAAAAATAAATTATATAGCTTAGTTCTGTAATACAGTTAATAATTTGAGTAGAGACTCATTACAGCCACTGCAGTAACTTTACCATGCTTTCTAGTTTCTTGACTTCTACTGGGCTACTTTACTGGATTTTTGGTTCCTAGGCTCTTTAATAGTCTTGGATAGCCTTAGAACCTATTTAAATAATTTTTTTTTGCAAGTGAGTTAACCATCTTACCAGAGATATGTTACTGTTACACTAGCAACTTTACTATGCTTTCTGGTTTCTTGATTTCTACTAGATTATTATTCTACTAGATTTTTGGCTCCTTGGCTATGTCACAGTGACTGTGACACACAGCTATAACATCACTCACCTACATATACTCTTATTATCAGTCTCTTTGGGAGGACTCAGACTCACTCCTCTTGTAGTGACTTAGCCTGAGATAACTTAATCACACTCCAAGTCTGAGTTGATAAGAAGAACTCAATAGAGTTCCTATTGGATTCTGTATACTACTTATACAACTACTACATGGTCTGTGTACTACTCTCCTACACTTATCATGTGACATGACACTGTGACATCCTGACATATAACTGTGATGTATGACACTTGTTATGTGACACCTTTTTCCATACTCCTTCCTTGTATAGTAAGTCCAAATAAGAAAATATATATATAAATAATGACTTAGCCATTTTGCCAAGTCATAACACTTCTTGACTCTTTCTGACTCAGCATTAGGCTATATAGTTTAGTGATTCTTTTCCTGTACATTAGTTTTGTTCTCTTCCTAGCTATATCAGTCTTGTTTAATTTCTTCTTTCTTGTCACAAACTTCATTTAGACCATAACTCTGGGAATACTCAACTGATTTTGACAATCTAAATGGCCACCAAAAGCCCTTAAAAAGGCCTTTCAAACAGTACTAAAAATGTCTCAAGACAATTAGTATTCACTGAGTTATCAGTAGATCAGTTGGTGATCATCAAGTTACTAGACACTGAATCACTGATATCTTGGGAACCACTTGACATAATTGTTTGCTTCAATAATCATCATGAAGCTCTCTTCAATGCGCTTCTTTTGGCTATAAATAGACCCTAATGTAAGGCCTTAGACTATAACAACTTAGGTCTACTTCTAGTCTGAGTTGACAAGGAAAACTTGATGGAGTTCCTATTAAATTTCCCACACTACTTATACAACTACTACATGGTCTGTGCACTTTCTTCCCATGGTTCCCATGTGACTTAGTCATATGCTGTCACCTGGCTGTGACTCATAACCCTGTGACTCTTGTAATGCTTAGTCATGTGATACTTTCTCGTGCTCCATCCTTGTGTAGTAAGTCTAGAAAGGAAAAGAAAGGAAAAGAAAAGAAAAGAAAGGAAAAAAATAATGACTTAGTTGTTTTGCCAAGTTATGACACTACCCCCCTCTTAAGTTTCCTTGTCCCAAGGAATTCCCTATAACTCATAGTATAGGTCAACCATGTTGCCCATCTTCTCATCGTTTTCTTCTGTCTACTCTTTTACCCCTAATTTGTCTTTCTCTTCTTCTTCTCTAATCATCTCCATTGTTCTTCTTTTCTTAGGTCATTCTCCTTTCCATCATCTCCAATCTCTTTCTAACCTTCCCCAGTATTCTTCATCATATTTCTTATCTGACCATCTAAACAACTTTTTTGCTGTAAATCTCCCTAGCAATTCTCCCCTCTCAAATATTCCTTCTTCTCTTTCTTGCTGGTTTACTTCCTCTATGTCCCATTGATACTTTCTTTCAAATTCCTCAATTGCTTCCTTTGCATTTCCCAGATTTTCCCTTCCTTCCCAAGTGTCTGATTCTGCTGTGAATCCTTTCTATAGTACCAGGTATTTGTCCTTTCCTCTAATTTGCCACTTATTCAAAATTTCCTCTACCTCCCATTCTTCCTCTCCATCAATTATTACTGGAGCTGGTTGCCCCCTTTTCTGCCCTTCTACTTGCCCTACATATCTATGTATTCTACTAACATTGACTACTGGATGTATTTTAATTGTATTGGGTAGCTCTAATTCTACTGCATTCGATGATACAATTTTCTTTACTTTGTAAGGCCCCACAAATCTTTCTGTCAACTGTTCTGTCCTCCTCCCAACCATTTGGTACTTTAGATCTTTGGTGTTCAACATCACTAAGTCTCCTACTTTATAATCATTGGCCTTTCCTCTCTTTCTGTCTGTATACTTCTTCATTTTTTCTTGTGCTTTCCCTAGTGCTGCTCTTGCTTCTTTCTGTATTTCTTTCATCTTCTCAATAAATTTCTTTGCTCCCTCATATTTCCCCTTCTTTCTTCCTTCAAACCCCATCCTAGGATCTTGTCCATAATTTGCCTTAATGTTATGAGAGCCCTAAGAAGGAATGAGTTTCCCATGCGTTCAAACACTTAGTTGCAAATATCAAATCGTACAATGCAGACAAGATATAAATAGCATGGGAACTTAAGTAATCATATCACATGACCTTGTCATGTGATTGTAGAACATTCTAGAAGGACATATGATCGTGGACTAGTAGTGTACAGCCACTTGTAAAAGTAGTATAAGTAGGTAGTCCAATCCAACAGAGAACTCCATCGAGTTCTTCCTAAATACTCACCTTGAGTGGTCCTTGAGTCGTCAAGACTTAGTGATAACAAAATGAAGTTTACTAGATAGAGGTATGCACATAGTTGTTGTGCCAGTCATCCTGTTGCTCATTGACAAATAGGCATAGATATTGGTTGAGCTCCTAATTGACATGCTCCATTTGTCCATTAGTTTGCAAATGCTAGGCTATGGAGGAGGCTAGTTGAATTCCCAGTAGTTAGTAGAGTTCTCTTGTAAATAGAGCTACAAACTGGAGTCTACAATCTGAGATTATATGTTTGGGCAGTCTATGGAGTTTCTATACCTGATACAGGAGCAACTTTGCTGCTCCTTTTGCAGTTACTGTTGTATATGTCAGAATAAAGTAGGCTCTCTTTGACATAGAGTCTACTACCATCATAACAGTGTCATATCTGGAGAACTTGGGGAGCTCTACTATAAAGTCAATGCTAAGGGTGTTCCATTGGGTTTTTGGTACCAGGATGGAATAGAGCTCTCTGACTGGAGGCTTCCTAGAGAGCTTTGTATGGAAACAGAAATCACAGGTACTCATGTATTGCCCTATATATCTAGACATCTAGGGCTACCAATAGTTCTGGGATACTAACTCTAGTATCTTTCATCTACTGGGGTGTCTTGCAACCTTAGTGTTATAGCACAGAGAGACTATCTTCCTATGCAAGTTAGAGGTCCAGAGAATATAAACCTTTTCTTGGAAGTAGAGCAAACTATCTATGTTTAACTATTCCAATAAATGAACCATCTTTGAGGTGGAGCATTGGAGTTCTTGGACAGTCTTGGCAACTAGTTCTTCTAGGTCTCTAGAGCAGTTACTCTTGTGAACTTTAGATAGGATGCTCTGTTCTACTTCTATTAGCTCTACTCCTTCTAGAGCACAAACAGCAAGGAACTCTGGATAGATCAATACTACATTTTTGTTGTTAGAGGATTCATTGCCATGGTCCAGTCTCTAAGATAAGACATCTTGTTTCCCTATGGATTATCCAGATTGGTGGCAGAGGGTGAAATTGAACCTTACTAGGTAAAGGGACCAATATACTTGCCAGCAGTTTAGCTTCTTGGTAGTCATAAAATATTCTAGGTTCTTGTAGTCTGTCCAGATCTCCACCAGATTGGCTACTCCTTTTAGAAAATGCCTCTACTTTTCTAGTGCATGGATGATAGCAAGCATCTTCTTGTTATGGTATAAGAACTTAGACTAAGATATCCTAGAATTATTTCTAGTCCGAGTTGACTCAATAGAGTTCTTGTTCAATTGCTGTATATTATTTATACATATTCTGTATTTACTTCTATTTATAAAGTCCTGTGCATCTCCTTTGAGTCATTCTCTCTCATATGTCTATTGATTTTCTAATTAAATGAAAAGAAAAAGAAAAGAAATATAAATAATAACTTAGCCATTTGGCTGAGTCATAACACCATCCCCCTCTCAAGGTTCCTTATTCTGAGGATTTTTATAACTTATAATAGGGATCAAAAATATTCCCCATTTCATCATCATCTTCTTTTGTCCATTCTCTGAGTCTCAAATTTTCTTGCTTAATTTCTTCTTCCTTCTCTTTTATTGTTTTTATTGTTCTTTGTCCTCTTGCTCTTTCTTCTTTCCATTATCTCCAATTCCTTTCTAACCTTGCCCAATATTCCTCATCATACCTTTTATTTGACCAACCAAATAGCTTTCTTGCTGTAAATTGCCCTAGCAGTTCCCCTCTTCTAAATGTTCTCTCTTTTCTTTTCTGTTTTCTGACATCTTTCATATCTCATTGATATTCTTTCTCAAATTCTTCAACTACTTTCTTTGCATTCTCCAAATTTTCCTTTCCTTCCCAAGTATTAGATTCAGCTGTGAACTCTTTCTACCATACCAAATATTTATTCTTTCTCCTTATTCATTACTTGTTCAGAATTCTCTCAACCTCCCATTCTTTCTCTCTCTTAATTACAACTGGAGCTGGTTGCTCCTTTCTCTGCCCCTCTACTTGCCCTACATATTTTCATATTCTACTGACATTAACTACCAGATGTATTTTTACTATGCTAGGTAGTTCTAGTTCTACTGTGTTCAATGATACAACTTTCTTTATCTTGTAAGGCCCTACAAATCTTTCTGTTAATTTCTCTGTTCTCCTTCCAACTATCTGATATTTTAAATCTTTGGTGCTGAGTATCACCAAGTTTTCAACTTTATACTTGTCAACCTCCCTTCTCTTTCTATATGTATATTTCTTTATTTCTTCTTGTGCCTTTTCTAACACTGCCTTTACTTCCTCCTGAATTTCTTTCATCCTTGTTATGAATTTTTCTACTCCTTCATATTTTCTCTTCTTTCTTACTTCAAAACCCATTCTAGGATTTTGCCTATAATTTGCTTTGAAAGGTGATGTCTTTGTACTTTAGTGTGCTTTATTGTTATATGCAAACTCTACTATTCCTAACCAGTCTGGCCACTGCTTCTGCCTATGGCCAATAAACATTCTTAGGTACTGTTTCAACTCCTAGTTAACCCTCTTTGTTTGTTTGTCTATCTAAGGGTGAAATGCTATTGACATCTTGCTTTCAATCTCTAATATCTTATTCAACTCTCTTATTAATCCTGCCACAAATTGTAGTCCTCTGTTTGAAATTATACTCTCTGGCAGTCCATACAACTTCCATACATTGTCTTTGAACAACCTTGCTAACCCTTCTGCTGATGTCCTTTCTATAGTTGGTATAAAGTATACTATTTTTGTTAGTTGGTCCACTACTACTAAGATAGAGTTGTACCTCTGAGCTAAAGGCAGTTTGGTAATAAAATCTACTGATATATGTGTTCAGGGTTTTTCTGGAATAGAATTAGGCATTAATTTGCCAGCTAGCTGCTCTATGCAATTTTTGTTCCTTTGGTAGAAATCATACCCTTCTACATATCTTTTTACCTCTTTTGTTACTCTTGGCTACCAGAAATTCCTAGTGACTAGTTCTACTATCTTCTATTGCCCTCTATGTTCTCCCACTGGCATGTCATAATATAACCAAATAATTTTCATCTTCAGTTGTTCATCTTTTGGTACATATACCTTTTCTTCTTTGTATATTACACCATCTACTTCCCTCCATTCCTTATCTTTTCACATTTTCATATCTGTTCATTTTATCTTTTCCACTGCTTTAACCACTTTGTTGTTTTTTACTTTTAACTATCTTACTTTCTCTAGTAGGTCCACTCCTTCCACTATTACTTCTACTCTTTCCATTTTCCTTACTTCCAACCATTATGGTTTTACTAGCATTTCATCTTTATCATCCTTTTCTATTCCTACTTCCCAGTCCAGTCTCCTACTCAAACTATCCACCTTTCCCATTTTACTTCCTAGAACATGTTTTAGTGTAAAGTCAAACCTAGACAGATATAGAGTCCATCTAGCTTGTCTCCTATTTAACTTTTGTGCCTTCATAAAATATTCAAGATTCTTATGGTCTGTCCAAATCTCAAATTTTATTGTTGTTCCTTCCAGGAAATGCCTCTACACTTCTAGACATCTGACTACTGCTAGCATTTCCTTGTCATGAATCTCATAGTTTCTTTCTGTATTACTTAGAGATTTGAAAATGAAAGCAACCAGTCTCCACAATTTGTTGGAGTACTTTATTAATAATACTCCTCTAGTAGTGTAGTTCAAAGCATCTGCTTCTACTCTAAATTCTTTATCTCAATCTGGAGCTGCTAATACCAGCCTGGTTGTAAAGATCCTTTTCAGCTTATCAAATGCCTTTTGCTGCTCCCTTCCCTACTGCCACTTTATATCTTTCCTTGTCAACATATTCATTGGCCTTGCTACTCAAGTGAAATCTTTGATAAACATCCTATAATAGCTGGCAAGATCTAAAAACTTTCTAACATTTTTTACATTTCTTGGCTCTGGCTAACTCAATACTCTATCCACCTTTTCTTTTTTATTTCAATTCCATTGGGTCCTATGACAACCCCTAGGAACCCAATTTTCCACACCTTTCACACACACTTCTCTGGCTTGATATACAAGTCATTTTCTTCTAGCCTCTTTAGTACTTTCTCTATGATTTCATCATGTCCTTCTTCTGTTTCAGTCTTCACTAGTATATCATCTACAAAAGCCACAACTTTTCCTTTGTTAATTATATCTCTCAGGATTTCATTCATTATTGCTTGGAATGTAGCTAGCAAATTTGTCATTTTAAAGAATATGACTGTTGGCTCAAAGAACCCTACATAAATTATGAATACTTCCTTCCACTTATTCCCTTCCTTAATTCTTACATTGTTGAACCCCCACTGAAGGTCCATGTTAGTGAATACTTGTTTGCTACCTATGTTTTCTATTAAGTCCATAATTAATGGAAGTAAGTAGTGTTATAAGAGCCCCAAAAGGAGAAAAGTTTCCCAAGCATTCAAATAATTAATCCAAAACCTCAAGATGTACAATAGGGTTGAGATATAAATAGTGTGGGAACTAAGGTCATGTGACAAGGTCAGGTGATCACAGAACATTCTGGAAGGACATGTGACCATGGACTAAGAGCATAGCCACTGTAAAAATAGTATAAGTAGAAGTCCAATCTAACAAAGAACTCCATCGAGTTCTTCTTGAACATCCACCTAGGGTGATCACTAAGGACATTCACTGTCTATTGATAACAGGTAGTTATTCTTCACCATCTGGTCATTCAGGTTATAGTAGTCCATTACCATTCTCTTTCTTCTATTCTTTTTGCTTATAAAGAAAACTGGTGATGTCTGAGGGGATTTTGACAGTCTGATGTACCCTTGTTATTGATAGACAGTAAATGTCCTTAGTGATCACCCTAGGTGGATGTTCAAGAAGAACTCAATGGAGTTCTTCATTAGATTATAGCCTTACTTATATTACTACTACAGTGGCTGTACTCTAAAGTCCCACAATCATATGTCCTTTCCAGAATGTTCTATGACCATCTGACCTTGTCACATGATTTGACTTGCTAAGTTCCCATGCTATTTATATCTTGATCCTATTGTATACTTTGAGGTTTTGGACTAAGTATTTGAATGCATGGGAAACCTTTTCCTGTTTGGGGCTCTCATAACAACCCTTTTCTTAACTGATTCTCTAAAAATTTCTGAACTTCTTCCCTTTTATTTCTAGATAAAAGGTAGACCCTTCCTTTTCTAGGTTTGAATATCTCTTTGAGATCTATGGCATGATCCCAGATTTTTCTTGTCAGCATCCTCTCTGACTCTACCTTCCCAAACACTCTTTTCCACCTTAAAAATTTCTGCAGCACTATTTCTTCAATTTTTCTATAGTCTACTTCAACTTCTTCTCTTTTCCAATCCTTCTTGTCATCTACTGCCCATCTCACAATCTTTTCCTCTTCTAGAGTTATTACTTGCTTCCTTCTCTTTTCTTCTTTTAGCTCCATATTTCTTCTATACAGTGGTAGGTACCTTGTCATTTTTACTTTCTCTGTCTCCTAGTTTATTTCTGGGTTGTATACTTGTAACCATGGCATCCCCAGTATTACATCTGTTCTTTTCAGATCATACATATCTATTTTTATTCTTTCTACATGACTATCACAAATGGCCACTTACTGATTTGTGATTGCTTGATTTGATAATCAAAGTGTTCAAAAAAGCAAAGTTAGACAAGCAGCAAAAGATGTTATTAAGTCTGAGGTTTATCCTCAGACATACAGTTCTTAAATACATGATTGTGGTGGTCTGTGCACCAGAATAGCCTACCACATGATCACTATCTATTGTTCTACATATAGGAGTGCTATTGTTCTTGAAATAGAGATAACCTAACCGTCTTAGGGCAGTCCTTTGTTCTATTCAAGGACAGATGATAATCTATGAGTAAAGATCAGTGTTATGTGCAAACATTGAGGACCTTGTATCTCCATGGGATCTTATTGCCTTGGGATCTATTTATAGCCAAAAGAAGTGCATTGAAGAGAGCTTCACAATGGTCATTGAAGCAAACAATTATATCAAGCAGTTTCTGAGATATCAGTGATTTAGTGTCTGGTAACTTGGTGATTGCAGACTGATCTGCTGATAACTTGGTGAATACTGATTGCTTTGAGATGCTTTTGGTACTATTTGAAAGGTCTTCTTAAGGGCTTTTGGTGGCCATTTAGATCATCGAAATTGGTCAAGTATTTCCAGAGTTATGGTCCAAATGAAGTTTGTGACAGAAGAACTCCAAGCTACCACCACCACTTTGCAACACCTGGCTGAGGGAGCTTGTTATAGCAGAGAGGTACAAGCAAGCCCTAGCACAGTGTCTGACTATGTCAAGGGATTCAAAACAGTATTCACAAAGAAGGATTTCAATGTCCTTCTAGAGTATTGTTACTGGGATCATGCCATTGAATTCTTTCCTGGATCGGAACCCAAGTCATCCAAGGTATACCCTTTGTCCTCTATAGAGCAAAAGGAGCTTAACACCTTCCTCAAGGAAAACTTGTACACTAAATGGATTCAGCCCTTTAAATCCTCTATGGCCACTCTAGTTTTTTTTATCAAGAAGAAAAATGGTTTGCTCTGTCTGGTCCAGGACTATTGCTCTCTTAATGCTATGATGATCAAGAACAAGTACCCCTTTCTCTTGATCTCCAAACTTGTCTTGTAGCTCCATGGAGCCAAGTACTTTATAAAGCTCAATGTCTGCTGTGGCTTCAATAATATGCATATCAAGCCCAGAGATGAATAGAAGTCTGTATTCTATACCAATCATGGATTGTTTGAGCCCTTAGTAATGTTCTTTGGTATAACTAATAGTCTGGCCATGTTTCAGATAATGATAAACAATATCTTCTGAAATCTCATAGTAGAAGGTATTGTAGTTATCTATCTAGACAATATCCTTATCTTTACTAGGACCATGGAAGAACATGCAAGAGCCATCTAAAGGGTACTCAAGATCTTGGTGGAGTACAAGCTGTTTTTTTGTCTAGAGAAATGTGAATTCCAGAAGAAGCAGATCAAGTACCTAGGCCTAATCATCTCTGAAAATAAGATTTCCATGGACCCCATCAAGGTTGCTGGAGTGTGTGAGTGGTCAACTATAAGTGTTAAGATATGGACTTAGGACTGAAGCTCTAACCCCAACTAGTGATGATTGAAAAGAAAGAACTCAATAGTTCTCTATTAGATTTCTACTAGTACTTATACAAATATCCTATGGTCTGTGCACCTGCTTCCCATAGTTACAAGACTATAACTAATAACTATATAGTTCTTACATAATACTGTCACATGCTATTTATATCTTCTCTGTATTATATTTCTGGAGGTTTTCTATCAAGTTGATGAATATACAGGAGATATTTTCCTTTCTTGGAGCCAACTCATAACACAGTTCCTCTTTCAAGGTTCCTTGTCCTGAGGAACTCTTTCATCTGTTCCAATTTTCTTCCCATCTCTTCTCCCTCTCCTTTTCATATCTTTTTCTTCTCCATCTATATACTAGTTTGGCTATAAACTCTCTTGGTAATTTTTGACTGAATTCCTTCTCTTCTTCTTCCAGTTTCTATTGTCTAATTTCTTTGGCCTCTTCTCCATACTCCCTTTCAAACTTCTCAATTAACTCTTTTGCATTTTTTAAATTTTCTTGTCCTTCCCATGTGTCTGCTTCTACTGTATACCCCTTCTATTGAACTAGAAATTTGTCTCTTCCTCATATCTTCTTTTTGTTTAAGATTTTTTCTACCTCATACTTTTCTTCCCCATCTATGACTACTGGTTGTGGTAAAACTACTTTCTGGCCCTCTACTTGTGGTTTATACAGTTGTACTCTACTTACATTGACTACTGGGTGTATTTTAATAGCACTTGGTAATTCAAGCTCAATTGCATTTGTTGAGATCACTCTTTTCACCTTGTATAGGCCCACAAACTGTTCCATTAGTTTTTCTGTTCTTCTTTCTTTCATCTGCTACTTCAAATTCTTTGTACTCAGCATTACTAAGTCCCTTTTTCAGTACTCCTCTTTCTAACTGCATATTACTTTATTTCCTCCTGTGTCTTTTTCAGTACTACTTTCACTTTCTCCTGAATCCTCTTCATTCTTTCCATAAACTCTCCTGCTGCTTTGTATTTTTCTCTCCTCCTTCCTTCAAATCCCATTCTTGGATCTTACCCACAGTTTGCTCTAAAAGGTAAGACCTTTGTTATTGAGTGGATTTTATTATTGTAGATAAATTCCGCCATCCCTAACCACTCTAGTCATTACTCCTGCCTATGATCAATAAACATATGGTGTAAGGATGTAGCTAAGATAACTTAGTCCTACTTTTAGTCCAAGTTGATAAGAAGAACTCAATAGAGTTCTCATTTGATTATTGTACACTACTTATACATATTCTATAATTACTTCTATTTATAAAGTTCCATGCATCTTCTTTGAGTCATTCCCTCTTGTGTGTCTATTGACTTCTTGATTAAATGAAAAGAAAAAGAAAAGAAATATAAATAATGACTTAGCCACTTGGCCAAGTCATGATATATAGAGGTACTGTTCTAATTCTTGGTTTACTCTTTTTGTTTGTCTATCTGTTTGCAGATGATAGGCTGTTGACAATTTTGTTTTGATTCCCAACATCTCATTTAGCTCTTTCATTATTCCTACTACAAACTAAGGCCCTCTATCCAATACAATACTTTCTGGGAGTTCATGAAGCTACTATATTTGGTTCTAGAACAGCCTTGCTAACCCTTCTGCTGATGTTTTTTCTGTAGTAGCAATAAAATGGACTATTTTTGTAAGTCAGTCACATACTACTAATATTGCATTATATTCCTGGACCAGTGGTAACTTGGTGATAAAGTCTATACTGATATGTCTCCATAGTCTTTCTGGGATTGTATTTGGTATTAGCTTTTCTACTGGAGCTTCTACACAATTCTTGTTCCTCTGGTATGTATTGTATCTATCTACATATCTTCCTACTTCTTTTATTATTCCTGACTGCCAATAATTCCTTTCCGCCAATTCTGCCATTTTCTATCTTCCTCTATGCCCTCCTACTAGTGTGTCATGGTATAGTTATATTATTTCTGTTCTCAGCTCTCCCTTTTCAGGTACATAGATTCAGTCTTCCTTTAGTACCAGTCCTTTTTTAATTGATCACTCCTCATTCTTTAGTGTTTTTATCCCTGACCACTTTAGTTCCTCTACTACCTTAACTACTCTCTCATTTCTTTCCTGTACTTTCCTTATTTTTTTTCTTTAGGTTTTCTTTCTTAATTAGGGTTTAGACTAGTAGTGAATAGTCATAGGATGTGACAGCCTTACTTTTTTTTGTACCCACTCAGGCTTTATTAGTGTTCTATTCTTGTTATCATTTTCTATTCCTTCTTGCCAGTCAGGTCTTCTACTCAATCCATCTGCCTTCCCCATACTCTTTCCTGGTACATGCTTAAGTACAAAGTTGAACCTAGATAAATACAGTGCCCATCTGGCTTATCTGCCATAGCATCCCCAAGATCACCTCCATTCTTCCTAGATCACATACATCCATCTTTACTCATTCCACATGCCTCTTGTAATACAAGTTGCATTTTATCTCATATGTTACTATTTCTCTGCTATTGTCTATTCCATTTATATTTCTAATCTAGATTGGCCTTGCCAATTTCTCCTTCTTAAATCTCCACTTCTCTACAAACTTTTTATCTGCAAATAACCCTGTTGCTCCATTATCCAACAGTGCTTTAACAGATACCCCTTTGTGAGTATCTATTTTCTCTACCCCCACTTGCATCTATACTTCTTTTAGCAGTTTTATTGTTCTTCTTACATCTCTTACTCCCTCAATGTTTTGGATACTTGATCCATTGTCCAATTTTACACATTTCAAAATATTGTACTTATTATAGGAGGGTAGCCAGGAGCTTACTGGCCTCTTGTTATCAATGGACAGTAAATGTCCTTAGTGATCACCCTAGGTAGATGTTCAAGAAGAACTTGATGGAGTTCTTTATTGGATTGCAGCTCTACTTATACTACTACTACAGTGGCTGTACCCTAGAGTCCCGTGATCACATGTTCTTTCCAGAATGTTCTATGATCACCTGACCTTGTCACGTGATTTGACTTACTGAGTCCCTACCCTATTTATATCCTTACTCCATTGTATGCTTTGAGGTTTTGGATTAAGTGTTCAAATGCATGGGAAACCTTTTCCTGTTTGGGGCTCTCATAACATGGCCCCCCCCTTCAAGTTTCCTTGTCCCAAGGAATTTTTCCATCAATATCAATTTTCATCCTATATCTTTTCCCTCTCTTTTGTATCTTCTTCTTCTCCAACCATATAGTAGTTTTGCTGTGAATTCCCTAGGTAATTCCCGACTGAACTTCTTTTCTTCTTCTTCTTGCTCCTGTCACCTTAGTTCTTCAACCTCTTCCCCATGCTCCCTCTCGAACTCTTCTACCAGCTCCTTTGCATTTTCCAAGTTTTTCCTGTTTTCCCAGGTATCCTCTCCTGCCGTGTAGCCTTTTCACCTCACCAGGAACTTCTCCTTCCCTCTAACCGTCCTTTTGTTTAAGATTCTCTCTACCTCAAATTCCTCTACTCCTTCAATGATGACCGGTTTTGGTGGTATCTTCTTTTGTCCCTTTACCTGTGATTTATAGAGTCGTACTCTACTTACGTTAACTACAGGATGTATTTTGATAGAATTAGGCAGCTCTAATTCTATTGCATTACTTGAGATGATTCCCTTTACTTTGTAGGGGCCCACAAAGTGTTCAGTCAGCTTTTCTGACCTTCTTTCTTCCATCTGCCATTTTAGGTCCTTCGTACTTAGTAGCACTAAGTCCCCCACTTTGTACTCTTCTCCCTTTCCTTGTCTCCTGTCTCCGAACTTTTTCATTTCCTCCTGTGCTTTTTTTAGTGCTGCTTTGGCTTCCTCCTGGATTTTCTTCATTTTTTCTACGAATTTTCCTGCTGCTTCGTACTTCCCCTTTCTTCTTCTCTCAAATCCCATCCTCGGGTCTTGACCGTAGTTTACTTTGAATGGCAATGTTTTTGTAGCCATGTGGATTTTGTTGTTATACATAAACTCTGCCGTCCCTAACCAATCCGGCCACTGCTCTTGTCTATGATCAATGAAGACCCTTAGATATTGCTCTAACTCCTGGTTTATCCTCTCCGTCTGCCCATCCGTTTGAGGGTGATAGGCTGTTAAGAGCTTTGTCTGGATTCCCAGCAAGTTATTCAGCTCCTTCATCATTCCCACCGCAAACTGCACTCTCCTGTCTGATATAATGTTCTCTGGAAGTCCATGCAATTTCTATACATGGTCCTGAAACAGCTTTGTGAGTCCTTCCACTGACGTCTTCTCCGTTGTTGCTATAAAATGTGCCATTTTGCTAAAACGGTCGCATACTACTAAGATTGCATTGTATCCCTGGGCTAGTGGCAGTTTGGTGATAAAGTCTGCCAATATGTGGCTCCATGGCTTTTCTGGGATTGCATTGGGCATTAGTTTTCCCGCTGGTGCTTCACTTTGATTCTTGTATCTTTGACACATATCACATCCATCCACATATCTTCCTACCTCCTTTATTACTCCTGGCCACCAGTAATTTCTGACAATCAACTCTGCTGTCTTCCACCTCCCCCCATGCCCTTCTATTGGAGTGTCATGGTGTAGTTGTATTATTTCTCTCCTGAGGTCTCCTTCTGGCACGTATATTCTTCCTTCCTTTAATACTATCCTATCCTCGATTTCCCACTCTTCATCTTTCAGCACTTTTATTCCTGCCCTTTTTAACTCCTCTACTGCTTTTACTATCTTTTCATCCCCTTCCTGCACCTTTCTGATTCTTTCTCTTAGGTTTTCTTCCTCTATCAACATTTCTGCCCCTCTAATCCACTCTGGTTTTATCAGTTTCTGGTCCTCGTTGTCCTTTTCCACTCCCTCCTGCCAGTCAGGTCTCCTGCTTAGTCCGTCTGCCTTCCCCATGCTCTTCCCTGGAACGTGTTTTAACATGAAATTAAATCGCGATAGGTATAGGGCCCATCTTGCTTGTCTGTGGTTTAATTTTTGACTCATCATAAAATACTAGAGGTTCTTATGGTCTGTCCAGATTTCAAATTCGAGTTTTGCTCCCTCTAAGTAGTGTCTCCATGCTTCTAGACACCTTATAACTGCCAGCATCTCTTTATCATGAATTTTGTAATTCCGCTCTGTGGTATTCAGCAATTTAGAGATGAAGGCTACCGGTCTCCACTTTCCATCTTCACACTTTGTCAACAACACTCCCCCTGTTGTATAGTCTGAGGCATCTGCTTCCACTCTTATTTCCCTATTGATGTCTGGGATGGCCAGAACAGGCTCTGTGGTGAACCCTACCTTAAGTTTTTCAAACGCTTCCTCCTGTTCCTTCTCCCACTTCCACTTTTGCTCCTTCCTGACTAGCACATGTAGCGGTGCTGCTATCCTAGCAAAGTCCTTTATGAACCTCCTGTAGTAATTGGCAAGGCCTAGGAATTTTTGTACTTCTTTGATGTTCCTAGGTGCCAGCCAGTTCAGGACTTCTTTCACCTTTTCCTTTTGCATCTCCACTCCTTTTGGACCAATTACTACTCCCAGGAACTCTACTTCTCTTACTTTCCATTTGTATTTCTCTGGTTTCACAAACAGATCATTCTCTTCCAATCTCCTTAGTACTTCCTCCACCAACTCATCATGTTCTTCTTCCGTATCTGTGGCTACTAAAATGTCATCAATGAAGGTTGCTGTGTCCCCTTGGTTTATGAGGTCCCTGAACAGGTCATTCATCATTGCTTGGAAGGTGGCAGGGGAGTTTGTCAACCCAAAATACATGACTGTAGGTTCATATGCTCCGATGTGTGTCATGAATGCTGCCTTCCATTTGTCTCCTTCCTTGATTCTGACATTATTGTATCCCCATCTCAAATCCAACTTCATAAACACCTTTCTCTTTCCTACTCCATCCAATATATCTGCAATGAGGGGTAAAGGGTACCCATTTTTTATTGTCCACTGGTTTATGTGTCAATAGTCTTGTACCATTCTCCATATGCCATCCTTTTTCGCCACAAAGTGTACTGGCAATGTCTGGGGTGACTTGGAGGGTCAGATATATCCCTTCCTCAACTGGTCTTCCACAAATGTCTGTACTTCCTCCCTTTTCTCTCTCGATAGTGAGTATACTTTCCCCTTTCTTGGCGTAAATCCCTCCTTTAATTCTATGGCATAGTCCCAGATCTTTCGTACTGGCATTCTTTCCGACTCCTTTTTTCCAAATACTTTCTTCCACTTCCAAAATCTCCTGGATACCAGCTTTTTTAACACTTCCTTGTCCTCATCCTTTTCTGTCTTTCTTACTTTCTTCTCCTTCACTTCTTGTTTTCTTTTTCCACATATAGGTGGGCAATGCGTCATCTTCACTTCTCCTTTCTCCCAATCTATTTCTGGATTGTGGGCTGCTAGCCATGGCATTCCCAGTATTAACTCTGTCTTCCCTAAGTTGCACACATCTATTCTGGCTTTTTCCATATGTCCCTTAAAGAACATATTGCACTCGACCTGGTGTGTTATAGTCCCCTCCGCATTTGCTGTTCCATCCATATTCTTAACTAAGAGGGGTTTTTTCAACTTTTCCATTTTAAACCCCTTTTCCTTTGCAAAGGTCATGTCCATGAACAGACCTGTCGCCCTGCTGTCCAATAACGCCTTCACTGCTATTCCTTCATGACTTTCCAACTTCTCTAATCCTACTTTCAACCAGACTTCCCTTAATGGTCGTAGTGTGCATTGTTATAAGAGCCCCAAACAGGGAAAGGTTTCCCATGCATTTGAACACTTAATCCAAAATCTCAAAGCATACAATGGAGTAAGGATATAAATAGGGTGGGGACTCAGTAAGTCAAATCATGTGACAAGGTCAGGTGATCATAGAACATTCTGGAAAGAACATGTGATTGCGGGACTCTAGGGTACAGCCACTGTAGTAGTAGTATAAGTAGAGCTGCAATCCAATGAAGAACTTCATCAAGTTCTTCTTGAACATCCACCTAGGGTGATCACTAAGGACATTCACTGTCCATTGATAACAGGACAGCAGCAAGACATGGGTTTATGCCACAGAAACTAGAGAGACCCATAATGGTCAGAAATGTGGATAGGACAAACAACAGTAGAGAAGCCATTACACATCAGGTAGAAGCAAATGTGTACTACAAGGGTCATGTAGAAAGGATGAGGATGGACATATGCGACTTAGGAAAAATGGAAGTAATACTGGGGATGCCATGGTTACAGGCACATAATCCAGAGATCAATTGGGAAACTAGAGAAGTAAAAATGATGAGATACCCACCATTATGTAGTGGAACAAGATCAAGGGGAGTCGAGAAAGGAAAAAGAGTAGCAACTCTAGAGGAAGAAAAGATTGTCAGATGGGCAATTGATGATAAGGAAGATTGGGGAAGAGAAGAAGAAATCGAAGAGGACCACAGGAAAATTGAAGAGTTGGTCCCAAGGAAATTTCTGAAATAAAGAAAGGTGTTTGGAAAAGTAGAGTCAGAAAGAATGCCAACTAGAAAAGTTTGGGACCATGCTATTGACCTCAAGAAAACGTTCAAACTACAGAAGGGAAGAATCTACCCTCTATCCAAAAATGAGAGAGAAGAGGTCCAGAACTTCATAGAAGATCAACTGAGAAAGGGGTATATCAGACCATCAAAATCCCCTCAAACATCACCAGTCTTCTTTGTGGGCAAAAAGGATGGGAGTAAGCAGATGGTAATGGACTACCATAACCTAAACAACCAGACAGTGAAAAATAACTACCCACTACCACTAATTACGGAGCTAATCAACAATATGGATAGCAAGAAGGTGTTCACTAAAATAGATCTGAGGTGGGGGTTCAATAATGTGAGAATAAAAGAAGGAGATGAATGAAAGGGAGCATTTACAACACATATAGGATCCTTTAAGCCAACAGTTATATTCTTTGGAATGACAAATTTGCCAGCCACATTCCAGGCAATGATGAATGAAATTCTGAGGGACTTGATTAATGAAGGAAAAGTCGCTGTGTTTGTAGATGATGTACTAGTAGGGACAGAGACAGAAGAAGGACATGACAAGATTGTGGAAGAAATACTGAGGAGGCTAGAAGAAAATGACTTGTACATCAAGCTGGAGAAATGTGTATGGAAAGTGAGGAAAATTGGGTTCCTGGGAGTAGTAATAGGACCTAATGGAATTGAAATGGAGGAAGAGAAAGTAGACAAAGTACTCAGTTGGCCAGAGCCAAAAAACGTAAAAGATGTCAGGAAATTCTTGGGCCTCATAAACTATTATAGAAGGTTTATCAAAGATTTTGCTTGAGTGGCAAGGCCTATAAACATCCTGACAAGGAAAGATGTAAAGTGGCAATAGAGAGTGGAACAGCAGAAAGCATTCAATGAACTCAAAAGGGTGTTCACAACAAAACCAGTATTAGTAGCACCAGACTTAGATAAGGAATTCAGAGTAGAAGCTGATGCGTCAAATTACACTACTGGGGGAGTACTATCAATGAAGTGCTCAGATGAAATGTGGAGACCAGTCGCCTTCATTTCCAAGTCTCTCAGTGATACAGAAAGAAACTACGAGATACATGACAAGGAGATGTTGGCAGTCATTAGATGTTTAGAAGCATGGAGGCATTTCCTGGAAGGAGCAGCAATTAAATTTGAGATTTGGACTGATCATAAGAATCTCGAGTACTTTATGAAAGTGCAGAAGTTAAATAGGAGATAAGCAAGATGGGCTCTATACCTGTCAAGATTTAATTTTACACTGAAGCACATTCCGGGAAGTAAGATGGGGAAAGTGGATAGTCTAAGCAGAAGACTAGACTGGGAAGTGGGAGTAGAGAAAGACAATGAGGACCAGAGGTTGGTAAAACCAGAGTGGCTGGAAGTAAGGAAAACAGAGACAGTGGAAATAATAGTGGAGGGAGTAGATCTACTAGAGGAAGTTAGAAAGTCAAAAGTAAAAAACAATGAGGTAGTAAAAGCAGTGGAGGAAATGAAGAGAGCAGGGGTAAAGATGTTAAGAGATGAAGAATAGAAAGAGGTAGATGGCATTATGTATAAAGAGAGGAAAGTGTATGTGCCAAAAGATGATAAGTTGAGGGCAGAAATTATCAGGCTACATCATGATACACCAGTAGGAGGACATGGAGGACAGTAGAAGACGGTAGAGCTGGTCACTCAAAACTTTTGGTAGCCAGGAATTACTAAAGAAGTGAAACAATATGTAGAAGGGTGTGATGCTTGCCAGCGCAATAAAAACCACACAGAACAACTGGCAGGAAAATTAATGCCAAACTCAATTCCAGAAAAACCGTGGACACATATATCGGCAGACTTTATCACTAAGCTGCCTTTAGTGCAGGGATATGATAGCATTCTAGTAGTAGTGGATTAGTTAACTAAGATAGTCCATTTTATACCAACTATAGAGAAAACATCAGCAGAGGGATTAGCAAGGTTATTTAGAGATAATGTGTGGAAACTGCATGGGCTACTGGAAAGCATCATTTCAGATAGAGGACCCCAATTTGCAGTAGGGTTAATGAGAGAGTTAAATGGGATGTTGGGGATTAAGAGTAAATTGTCGATGGCATTTCACCCACAGACAGATGGGCAAACAGAAAGGGTGAACCAGGAGTTAGAGCAATACTTGAGAATGTTTACCGATCATAGGCAAGAACAATGGCCCGAATGGTTGGAAACAGCAGAATTTGCATATAACAATAAAGCGCACTCGAGTACTCAAATAATACCTTTTAAGTGTTATCACTAAGTCTTGACAACTCAAGGACCACTCGAGGTGAGTGTTTAGGAAGAACTTGATGGAGTTCTCTGTTGGATTGGACTACCTACTTATACTACTTTTACAAGTGGCTGTACACTACTAGTCCACGATCATATGTCCTTCTAGAATGTTCTACAATTACATGACCTTGTCACATGATATGATTACTTAAGTTCCCATGCTATTTATATCTTGTCTGCATTGTACGATTTGATATTTGCAACTAAGTGTTTGAATGCGTGGGAAACTCGTTCCTTCTTAGGGCTCTCATAACACATTTTTATTCAACACCAGATGAACCTCCCATATGGGCTTTGAACCTAGGCAGCACCCCTCTGGACTGGAAATAGTAAGTGAGTTCATGGAGCAAATGAAGATAGCAGTTGAAGAAACCAAGGTTACAATTTGGAAGACATAGGAAGACATAATACAATACTACAACTAAAGAAGGTCTCTGGCTCCAGTGTTTTGTCCTGGAGACCAGGTATTCCTTGATGCCACAGACATCAAGACCACACACCTATCTCCAAAGCTATTGCATTATTGCCTTGGGCCCTTTATAGTGGAATAACAAGTGGGACCCCTTGCCTATTACCTCAAGCTACTATACATAATGAAGAAACTCCATTTCATATTTAATATAGTAAAGCTGTTTATCACCCAAGACAACCTGATCTCCAGAAGGAAGCCTAGACCTCTACTATTGCCTGTCATCATCAACAGAGAAGAAGAGTGGGAGGTGAAAGAGATCTTAGATAGCTATTGGCATAGGAGAAGATTCCAGTTCCTGGTAAAGTAAAAAGAATTTGAAAAGGAGCACAATTTCTAGAAAGGAGTCTCCAATGTCTCAGTACTAGACCTCATAGCAGAATTCTATTGCAAATACCCTACAGTCCCTAGACATATTCAACAGATGGACTTCAATGCAATTTTTCTTTCCAGAACTATTGCTTTGAGGTGTAGCAATCTTGAGAGAGGGGTAGGTATAAGAGGACTCTACCAACACTGTCTCTGAGACACTAGACTTATAGCCCAGAACAACTCTATGCTTAATTAAATATTACTATGTAATATTTAACCCCCTTTAGCTTGACTCAGAGACTCCTGATCCTGACTAACAGGACTATAGGATCAGGGACATCTCAACTGTAGGAGTATATATATT
>JAHTMQ010000372.1:0-19836 GCA_019327925.1 Leucocoprinus sp. KB1807203
TTGATTAGAGGATAACAAAACAGATAACAAAAGTATGTGTTACATATAATAAGAATATATATAGAGACTTATAGCATATTAAATTATTAGATTATTAAATTATTTAGCTTTTTAGAGCATAAAGCTTGGTGTTGTAAACGGTATAAATATAACAATATAAATATAAATTTAAATATCAGGGGATAATAAATAAATTTTATGTGAATACTGTACAAGAACTTGGTGTTACATTAGGCTATATTTACTTTATTATGCTAATATTTATTATTTATTAAGACTATAGTATACATGGAATAGATAGGACAATTATTATATTATTTTTATTATTTTAGGTTAATTAATTAATTTTATTAATTTTATTTTTAAGAACCTTGTGTGAACAGAGAGGAAAAATATATGATACAGAGACTTATACATAATAAGAGACATTAAGTATTGTAGAATATTCCATTAAATTAGACTAAAAATTAGGGTTTTTCTAATTATATCTACCTTAAATAAAATTAGTAATGATTTATTTTCTGGAAGGCCGGGCAAGAAAAATAACAAAGATAAAAAACACAAAAACAAACACAAAAAAACAACAAAAAAATTATATTTCAAGCAAAAATAGCAACAAAAAAAAATATATAACAGGTAAAACTCAACTAAAAAAGCACACAGAGCACTAATAACTTATATTTATACTTTTGTAAGATTTTTTATTATTAATTGATACAAGTAAATACTTTTATAATAAAAATAATTTTTAGTGGCAAAGGGGCACAGGGGCAGTTTCTTAATTAAGTACAATTCAAGATCCAACAAAAATTTAATAATCACAATGATAATGGTAATAAAGTGAGTTAAATGGATACTAATACTACTACTACTACTACTAAACTATTATTATAATACTATGACTATTAAGTTTATTGATAGATACAAGAATAAAAAGATTACTGATCATATTAATTATCTATAGTTAAAAAAACACTAATATCACTTTACTTATTAATTATTTATTATTTATTTATTATTATTTAATTAATTATTAATTATAAGCCTTTAATTTTATCTGGTGAGGCTTTTATTAATTATTTTATTAATTTAGGATTATTTCTAGGATTAAATTTGGATTGAGGTGACGGTGACAGAAAAGCGTGTGTTTAATGAGAAAGTACTACTTAAAAAGAAAGATCCTTTTCATCTAATTAAATAAATTAAGTATAATCTACCTATAGAATCTAACTGGTTTATTAGAATAAAAATTCTACCCTTTAAAAATTAAAACTAAAAAGATTCAATATTTCTTAGCTGAACTACCTTATTTCGGATTGTGTTACTGTGATATAAATGAAAGTTATAATTCTATAATACTATAATACTAGAATACTATAATTCAATAATACCTTAAAATAGTTAGAAATATTCAGATAATAATACCACGCTTCTTTCGATAATTAACTTAAATAAAACTAAATAAAAAGTGCCCAAATTTTGATTGAAAAATAGTAAAATTTCTTTTCGCGGTGATTGTTTTGAAAGATTTGAAAATTAATCTAATTAATCCTGTGAACTGGCTAACTGGCTAACTCGCTTCGCTTGCTATTAAAGAAAAAAGTAAAAATATTTGATTGATTATCTTTATGCTTGCTTTTAGATTGGTAATTGTATCTAGTTTCAAATATAGAAATGAAATATAATAGAATGGAATAAAGTGTAATGTAATATAATAGTGTGAAATGAAATGAAATAGTATAGAAATGAGATATATCTTTCTTCTCTCTAACCTTTTCACTTTTCAATAAAAGAAAATTCTCGATAACTTATTACCCTTTTTAATCAAAGTAAGTTAACTAATTTTACGAAAACTTCGATACTTTCTTACTTAACTTTTATCTATTTTAGTTTTAAACAAAATCATGTTATTTTATAAGAAATTTAGACCTTTTAAAATAAATTAACGTGTAGAAAAAGGATAAACTATCAATTTGACTCTAATCTTTCATTATTCTGTTAATATCAAATAACTACTGAACAGTATAATCGATAATGTCTAATATTAGAATAACTATTAAATTAAGAGTGTAGATAAATCTAATCATAATAAGTATGCGATCAAATGTCAAATATTATAATATATTTACTATTAAACCTGTAGATTTTTATACATTACTTTGTGTTATAGTATCCTATTTGATTCCAAATTTAGAAAAAATAAAAGAAATTTCCTCTTATTACAAAAATAAAGTAGAATCTACCTATATATTAAAATGGTGTCTAAAATAAAGACCCTCTTCTTATCTAAATAAAGTATAATCTACCAATATATTCACAATAGTTGTAGGGTAAGAAAGGTAAGAAAGGTAAGAAAGGTAAGAAAGGTAAGACCTTAATTAAAAAGAATTAATAATTTAAAGTATTCAAATAAATATTATACTATTTGGTAATTATGAATATTATACTTTAATAGTTTCATTCATACTTGATAGTCACTTATAGAAAGATTAGTAATATTTAGGTAATATAAAACTACATAAAGCTCTAAGAGTATGAATACTTGATAGAAGTGTTGAAATAATATTTTATTATTATGGAATTAAGAATATGAGAGATTAATTGAACATTCATAATTGAGGCTCATTTATAGAAATATATTCTATATTATGGATACACATCTTATTTAGATTAAATATATAATTTCACTATTGAAGAGACTTTAGATTTGTATTTTCATTTTGTAGTAATCTTATTTTATTTAATAATTGTCAATTCCTATTGAAGAGTTGATATACTAGTATTCTTATTTAAGAATTTAATATAGAAATAACATACTTGATAATCTTTTGATTAGCTAATTTTTATTTAGTTTGGAATATATATCTTATTTTGATTTGATTTGGTATAAATTACTTAAGAGTCATTTCAAGTAATATTTACTATTTGGTAGATACTAATATTATGATAAGAATTTTATAGAGATTTAAGAATTGAGAGAATATTGAAATTAAATTAAATTTTATTTTAAAAAAAAATACTAATATTATAATAGATTTATAGTTATTTAAGAATTGATAATCTTTCTAGTAAAGTTTTTGTTATTGGTAAGATATTAATATTATACTATTTATTTTTATAAAACTTACTTCAGAGTCTTTAAATATTTTATATTTAGGATTATACATTTTATGTATGAATTGATCTGATATTTCATAATTTATAGTTTTTATACTAAATATTTTATTATTTTCATGATTAGTAATATTATTATACCTATTTATTTTTAGAATATACTACACACTCACTGCGTAATATCGATAATAGCTAAATACCATCTAACAATGATCTTCATCTGCTACCCTTCTTAATTTAATTAAGTATAATCTACATATATAATCAAAAGGGTGTAGTGGGTATTCTGAGCACAAATCAAGACTGAAACTACAATTTACAAATTCACTCACTTAAATTTATAAGTAAAATTAGACTATCAATACAACACAATAACCAAATAATATCGCATTATCCCATTATTCCATTATCACGTAGAGTGTAAATATTTATCTAAAATAGATTATAATTCTGTATAATAAACTAATATCTTATTTATAAGAGAATATAAGTAGTTATAGTTGATCTTAATTGTTAAATCAGGTCTGATTCTAAAAAGTTATATATTTTTTCGAGACCAATTGTCGACTTTAATTAAATAATTCTTAATTCTTACCAAACCAATACTAAAATTTAAAAACTTATACAAATATTTATACCACTATTTCTAATCTACTAAATTTTAATTTAGAAAAATAAATTACCCCTAGGGAGAATGGAGTTCATTGGTATAACTATCTAATTAAGTATAATATTTCTATATATTATCTAGGGTAGGATGAAGGAATTAACTATTATAAACTAACGAAAGTATAATCTACCTATATATTATATAGTGGTGTTGGTGTTGGTGTATTCTTAATTTTTAAGTAAGCTAGAGTTGGTATTGGTATTCGTATTCGTGTTTTTGATAACAAGGTGGTACGCGAACTCGATTTGATCGTAGGTGTCGTAGAATATCCGATTGTGTGATAAAATTCTAATAAGAAAAGATTACTATAAAATAGTGTTATTATTTTCTTTATAATTAATTTAACAGTTTTAAATATTTACTAAATTATTTTTAATAAAATTAAGGCATCATCTATCAGATACTAAAATTTAATGAAATAGAAAATCTCAATTATTAGTTAAATTAAATTCTATAGTAATTTCTGATTTTTCTAATACTCTAACTTTAAATATAATATATCATCTTTCCTAATTATTCTTAAATATATCACACGATAATCAAAGATATAATCTAGATCTATACGCAATTTATTAAAATTAGTAGTGTATTCTTAACTTGAATTTACGATTCATTTCATTTGTAATACTTTCTTATTCTTATTTTGTAACTTTATCACATATCTTTTTTTTTGTAAATTTTAAATTTAAATTTTGAGCACGTATTTAGTGATTGTGAAAGAAAATTATGAGATACTATATTTTATATTTTATTATATTATTAACACATGCTACACTTAAATCAGATAGAAACGAGTTGATGTTGAGAAAGAAGGTAGTGTAGTCGTGTAGTTTCTCAAGATTTGATATTCTTCTAATTATATATTTACCAATTAGTAAACTTAGTGATGTGAAAAATTAGATAAATAATCATTATATATAAAGATATATATGAAATTGAATAGTAATCTATTAGAATATATTTATTCTTAGAATATATAAAATTATAACTTAACTGTTTTAGATAGAAATCTATGAAATATAAATCTATGTTGAAATAATAGTAAGAATAGTATTGAAAGTTATTAATATATTATTAATAGTATAAAAGAATGAAAAGTATCGTATTAAATTAATAAGGAAAAATAGATTATATTCTATTTAACGCGATCACCCTTCGGATATATTAAATTATAAAATATTAAGAAAATACCCTCATGAGATAATCGGGGTATCTTTGCTTGATTCACCTTCTTTCGTATTGTCAATTTACGATTATGTGAGGTATAATTACCGATTGTGTGAGTTAGAATTAACGATTGTGATCGGTGTGTGTGTTGTAAAAGATTGTCGTTCAATCAGCCATAGTGTGTATGAATAAATAAAAAATAAAAGCTAAATTAAATTAAACTAAACTATCCTTAGAATAATAATAAAAAGATTTTGATATTCTAGTTTAAAATAGATAGAATTTAACTTTCTATCGAAATATTAGAAAAAGTAGTAATAAAATGTTCACTCGATAATAAAATATTGCTTTTAGTGGTGTATATTTTTGGAAAGTAAATTTATTAAATAACCTTTATACGAAAGGAAGTTTAAAATCTCTAACATTAAGTATAAACAGTGAAATATTGAAAAATACGGTGAAAGTACAAATCCTTTTTATAATATACAAAGTAATGGTAATTTACTATTCTACTATTTTACTACTTTTTAGTATTTACAAATAGTATTTATTTCTCAGAATATAACAGAATTATAATTACCGGCTAAACTATTAATTTATAATTAATGCAACGATATTCTAATAAAAACTAAGATAAAAAATAAAAAATATTTTGCCTTATTTTGATATATAAAATATATTATATATACTACAAGAAAATCTTTGATGAACTAATCTTGGATTGTCACACACTACTCACACTGCTAGTGAAATGCAATTGAAATGCGATAAAAATGCGTTGTAGTCCCCTAATATTAATAATATTCTTTTTCCCAAGAATCACCAATTTGATCTTTTTCTATGAATAAATGTAAAATGTCTTACATATCTCACCAGGTGTAATAGTTGTATTTAGGCGTGTTCCTTTTCTATATAAAAAAATGTATTAATAGAAGATTTTACATAAATTTATTAATTCAAATAAAATCAAATCTTTTTCACAATCCTAGCGATAGAAACGAGTAATAGGTTTCAACCCAAATTTATAAAATTTAAAAAAGTTTCTAAAAGTTTAAAAAAGTTTTTAATTTAGAAGTGACACGATAGAAACGAGTGAAACAAACACGATAAGAACTCGTTACTTTTTTGTGTATTAGATTGTAAGTCGTGTAAAAAGTATTTAATTTCTCATTTTCGGTAATTTTTGTGGGTTATTTGCACAGATATCTGTATCCTACCTCTCTGAATGAAAATTTTCATAGTTTAATCGTTAAAAAATATTTTAATTTTCCAATTATTGCTAATTTTCAAAATAATATAATATTTAAATAATAACGCCTGATTAAAATACACTACACTTTATCAACTATTTTTTACATACTAACTTAACTATAATTATCTACACTACACACTAACTTAACTATAAAGTAGTAAAACAACCTTCTGCTAAACCAAATTTTAATCTTTGAAAATTATCCAAAAACAACAAATTTTAACCTTATAAAATTATTTCTTAGGAACTTGACTTTGTTGCAGCTATTACAGCTTATGCACGTATTAGTATAATTCCATATAAAACTATAAAATTTTAACCACCTTTTTATACAAATACAGATTCAATTGTACTACAAAACAAATTAACCCTTCACTAGTTTACGATAATGAACTAGCTAAAATAAAACCCTATCCCCTCCTATTGAAATCATACAAGGTATTTTTCTTTCACCTAAAGTCTATTCTCTAAAACTTAAAAATGGAACTTTTCTAACTAGAATAGCAGGTGTAAATTCAATATATCTCTCACATATTATATTTCAATCTCTATCTCAAGGTAAAGTTGTAAAGATTAAGATTGTAAAAATTTTAGAAACAAATATAGATAATTTTTCAATTTAATATATTAATAGAAATTATAAACTACAATATTAATAATCTATTTTAGATTTGAAATATTCTATAATTCACTCCCATTTTATCTTTCTATACTTATCCCCTTTTTTCCTAAATTAATTTATTATCCTTTTCTTATTTTCATCTACAAATTTTAAACTTAGAAAATTATCAAACTTAAAACACTAAATTTTAAACTTATAATAGTTTATACCCCTATTAAGAAATTACTTACTTTATTACCTATACACTTTAATTTATAGGAAGATTATACTTAAATTCTCTTAAAAGGTAAAAGGGTGTAAATATCAACTTGGTAGTTTGTTTAATTTAAAGGTTTGTTTAATTTAAAGTTTTGGGTTAATTTAAAGGTTTGATTTGACCGAGACCTCGTCACCACCGAATGAAAAAAATCTAGATTGTTAAGAAGGTACTTGTACTCGCATCGATAGTCTAGTCAATTAGCGGTTAGAAAAATGAAATATTATTACTTCCTCAAAAGTGAAATATTCTTACAAAATAGTAGTAAGTTGTAAAATGGAATCTAAGAGAATGATTTTGATTATCTATTTATTAATAGTAAAACGTTAATTATATAATTACAAAAATTGGTCAGATGGTAAGAAGTAAATACCCAGTTTTGATAAATTTATACAAGAACTTAAAAATAAATAGTATTAAAAAAATCTAAAACCAAGAACTTTTAAAAAAATAGAAAATTGTAAAAAATAGGTACTAGTAGGTGTAAATCTACGATTGTAGGTCTAGGTACTCTTGAATCTCCGATTGTGGTGTGTGTGAAAAATTAGGGTATCTAGGGTATCAATCTTTCTTTGCCCTTTGATCTATTTGATCTATAGATTATAGTTGTGTGTAACGAAATTTATAAATTTTCATAATTTGATTTGTAGTAAGATAGTATTAGTAAAGATGATATATTATATTTAAAGTTAGAGGTATTAGGTAAGAGTTAGATAGAATTTAATTTTACATAAGAATAGTAATTTTCTATTTCATTACATTAATTTGAATTATAGTATTGATAATACATTTATTTTTATAAAAACACTATTTTTTATTCTCAGAATTTTCATTCTTTAATATAATTAAGTTCTAAACACACAAATACAGAGATAAATATCTTTCTTTCATCAATTATGGATGATTATAGAATATTTCTGATAGAAAGTGAGTGATATTAATATTTAATAAAATATTTTGTAAAATTTTATCTAACTGAAAAGTTAACTTAATAGAATTATACTATTAAAAATAAGAATTCAATTCTAAAAAGCTAGCTATTATTCTAAAATAGTATTCAATAAGAAAAGTATCTTTACTTTGTATAAAATTTAATTTTTGTAAAATGTAAGGGTGTAAACTTAAATTGTTATGTAATTTCATTGTCATTTAATAAGAAAATATAATATATTTATTTTACCACTCCAGAAATAAGTTACCCTCCGAATGAAATGAGTTGTAATACAATCGTGTGTTTGGTGTGTATAATCTATCCTATTCTTAATAATAGATATATATCTCTAAGTATATATTATATATACTATTTTACTTTAATATATAGTTATATAAATTATATTCGTATTTGATAGTATATGTCTTACGTAGATATTATAGAATATACGTCTAAGTAGATATTAGATAGTATTAGATAGTATATCTCTAAGTAGATATTATAAATTTGTATTATATAACTTAGGTATAATTAGGTATAATATATAGTTTTACCACAATCAATATAGTCGTATTTACCACAATCAATACCAGAAGTTTGGCGATCAATCAGACCACAAATTGTAGATTGCTTTTTATCTTCCTTGTTCATTACGCTACACATTCATAGATAGAAAATGACCTTGTTTCCATCGCATTTGACTTGCATTTGACTTGCATTTGACTTTAATTAAATTAGGAGTAAATCTCGTGTGATAATTGATAAAAATTGAAAGTTAAGGTACCACGTTTTCTGCTTTTCTCTGAAATATAATTTTATATTTTTTACTGTTCCTATTAATCTTAGTAGATTTGTATTAATTTTAGTAGATTTGTATTAATTATTGTGAATCCGTGTTTTAGAATATCTGAATTATCATAACTATATTTAAGTAGAAATTTAGTATTTATTAATATTAAGATTCATGCTTACACTACTATTTTTAAGCTGTAGTAATATTCTATTATTCAAAGAGGATTTAAATAGTATAGAATTTAATTACAAGACCTCATTTCTATCGGAGTTCGTAGTTTAACTAAATTGGATTACTACCCGGAAAGATAAAGATTTTCTAAGTTTCAAATTGGTTGTTGATAATTCAATAATTAAAAACCTTTATTACCCACTTGACACTTCAAGATATAAATATATAGGAAGATTATACTTTATTTTGTTTTTTTTAAAGAATTTGTTCTACTCTACACAACTTTATTATATAGGAAGATTATACTATATTTACTTAAAAGTAAGCAAAACCTTTAATTTACTTAAATTGTATAAGTATTTTACTAAAATAGAATATCCAAAGTATAAAGATTATTTCGCAGGTACTCGTATCACTCGTTTCACTCGATCCGATTGTATCCGATTTTATTCGATTTTATTCGATTGTATGTTGAGGAGTGACTCGCTACGATTGTGTTATTTTGGTTATTCGTGTTAATCTGGTCTGGTTATTTGGATGTAAAAGGAACTTGTTGTGGTATCTTACAATATTAAGGGTGTAATTAAACTTAACTAAAACTTAATGATATTTTTACACAATTCAACTTAATTGAACAGAAAATATATAATAATTCAATTTTAGGCACTTTCTATAAAGATAATTAATTGTGTGTGTGTGTTAAATTAATAATCTAAGATACTTACTCCACTTAATAGTCTTGAGATCACTAACTAGAATTATATCAAATAACAAATGAGATAGTTATATAATCGGATTTAGATCTATATAGTTAAGAAAGAAATTAAAATATGATTCGAATATTGATAGTTAAGATATACTGAGATAAAATATTTTTCAATTTCAAAAAGATTCTTTACAGACTAATACTATCACTTACTACTATTATCTTAAAATAAATGAGATATAATACTTAATTAATAGTAATAGAAAGATTTACAATTTGTGTGTAGATTTAGTGTTAGAGTGACAAAAGTTATATTTGATATTTTTAGTAGTACTGAAACGAAGACTTTTAAAATACTATTATTATAACTAGTTACTAGTAAAACCCTTCTTCCAAACTAATTAACACAATTTTATTTTATTTCTACAAGAGAGAAACAAGGTGTAGGTAAAATAAGAAAATAGCTAGCTATTAATCTAAGTTATATCTAACTTTCTGTGTAAATATTCTATTGTTCAAAATCAAAGATTGCAAACCCCTCCATTTTTATTCCATCTTATACGATTATACGATTATATGATTCTACGATTTTACGATTTTACAAATCAGCCGATTATTGAAAAGAATTTTTATAACTATTATAGAAGAGAATATTAATTATAGTCAGAATAGAATTAGATTGAATTATACTTTTTTACTACCAAAACACTAACCACTACCTTCGGCTGACATAATTTGATATGCTATCACTTTGATCGCTTAGTAAATATTACTGAGTATAATCTAATATACACACTTTGATTAAATCACGATTCACTTTTCGTTGAAATAAAAATAGGATATAACTAAACAAATTCTTCTCTTCTATTTTACCTTTTCTATTTAGAGTTTTAGGATTATATTGCATATTGTCTTTTGCTTTATTATGATCTAATAATATAAAAAAAATAACATCAAATATACCTAGATTTTTTACAGACAATGTATACAAATTCAACCCTAATTAAATTATAGCATCAATACATTTAAAAACTAATTTATTAGCAATTGTATTATCAAAATGATATGTAAAATAGTAAATTCTTCGAAAGGTTGTACAAGTTTATATATTTAAACCTAAAGCATAAACTCTTCTTTTGCAAATATTTCTCCATTAGGTAATGTTTCATTAATTGTCTTTAGAACCTAGCTACATATACTTGCTTATTTAGATATATAAATTATAGAGTGAATAATCTTTCATTTTTCTATTTTTATTTTTATTTTCTTGATCTTTATAAACAATAGAAGATAGTTAATCGTTTTATTTAATTATTCTATTTCATTCTCTTTATTCAAAAACTTAAACTTAATTTTCCAATAGATAAAACAAAGTGTTTACTTGACTTGTATTTTTAATTAAAGTAATAAATATTTTAGTATCAAAATTCTCTTTAGCACATAATAATAATTTACCATTTAAAACTATTCGATAGTTATTATATTCATTACTTAATTATGTTATTTATAATTTGTTTTTGATAGATAAACTTTACATTGTTATTAACTAGTTTCTAGTACTTGTTTAAAGTAATCTAATTGTAATTTGTCATTATTTATTATAATTGTAATATATCAGATCTGATTCTTTATTTAAGTCCATTGTTTTTATTCCACTTTTATTACTGAAAGTTTTTTAAACTAAAACTACTAAACCTAAACATAACCATTACCTTTTTCATTTCCTACCCTACGTAAATTATCATTCTGAATTTCCAAATCCAATAATAAAATATTTTTTCTAGTAGATTAATTAAGTCTATTAAATTAATTATTTCTTAATTGATCTTGTATTAACGTACCATATTTTGGTTTTATAAACTAAGAGGTAAGATATTATTATTAAAATTAGTTTCCTTTATTGGAATTAAATTTGTTGGGGCAGTTTACCTAATTTGGTATATCTTCGTCTTTTATTTCAATAAGAGTGATAAAATCATGAATACCAACAATATACAAAAACAATCCACATTTCTCCCTTACTACCACTATAGACAATATTCTCAAACCTCATATATCCTCATTTCGTCATCCTTATCTATAAGAATCTCCATTCAACTATCCGATCCCTTTTGGATTTAAACTCTATCTAGACCTCTCATTCATCACCTAATAAAATTCCTTTTAATCACATATTTATTATATAGCTCTTCTACACCTCAATTTAGTATATTATCTTAACCTCCTTCAAACCAACCTTTATAAATCATTCATCCTTGATTAAAATTCCTTTTCATTCACTCTTTATAGTCTAATTCTAGATTTTCCTATTTCACATAACATCACAATTTAATTTTATTACCTTATACCTATTCACTAATTTATTTTGACCTAAATCCTTTTTAAAAACGAATCATAATCCGCATCCTGTTTTATACGCAAATCATCAGCTTTTTTTAAAAAAATACCTCCTTTTATAGAGGTTAACCCTCATCCTATCAATTATTCATTAGTTTTATGTATAGTACAAAACTTACTCTTTATTTTTAGAAATATGAGATAGTGGACATAGTTGAGAGATATGATATAGTCGATATAGATGAGATAGTTATACCTTCATACCATATGTTTTATAACAGGTTAAAGGTATTATTCCTTATAAGGCGATAGTCTAATACAACTCATTCTTATTTATTATAGAAGAGAGATAGATTTATTTATATACTAATAAAAGACTTATTCCATACATATTTAATTAAAAAGGTACTGTTGTTGCTAAATTTAGTAATATTAGTCTTATTTAACACTTTAACAGTTGTAACAATTTTAACATTTAAACACTTTAACTTATAAAGTATAATAAGGTTCTGTAGATTATATTCAAATATAAAATTATTTTAATTATTTAACTCCTTTCACTAGTCGACTTATTTATCCAGACTAGATTTAATTTATTTTCATATCAATTTTTTTATTAAAAATAAATTTTTTAAATTCATGACTAATCATAAAACTTAAGTAATATCTTAAAGTAAGTTTGGAGATTCATTAAATCAACATCTCTAATCAAATCTAATCAAATCTAATCAAATCTAATCTATAATTATTGAATCCTTTCCTGCTCGAATCCTTCTCTTATCTTGTGATAGGTTACTCTTATTATTAAGCTACTCCTTCATCATGACTTGAGTCTTAAACAGATTATCTTCGTTATTTTTTTGTTAAAGTTATTTATAAGTAATATTGATAACGAGTTAATTGAAATTAGTAAATTAAACTACTATATAGGGGTAAAAAAGAAAGAAAAGAATTACTACTTCTAAATATAAAGGTTACTTCATTACAGCTATTATTTCTTAAATTTTAAATTATAAACAATTTATTATCGATTCATTTTTAAAGAATAAGAAATTTATGGATATTTTAAAGAATTTAAACTTACTTTTTAACTATTTAAATAAACACCACACTATGAACATCAAAAATTTAATAAAGATAACTTTCCTTTAAACTATAAAAATCTATGAAAAACATTGTTCCTATTAGAACAAATATTGAAATAAATAGGAATGCTTTAAGTAATCTAAAAAACTAGAGGATTTAATTAACTTTATGGAAATAAGTAAAGATAACATTTTAAAAATTGTTAATAAAAATAAAATATATATATAAAATTAACCTATAGCTATTGGTATTATCGATGTTTTATCTAATGTTGATTTAGAATTAAAAAATATACATATGGATCACTTTCATATTTGTAAATATCACCTTAAAAATAATTAGGATTACCTACTGGCATATCGAAACTATGCAAAAGGATATAAAGAATTAACATCATATCTATATACTTTACCTGTATTTAAAATAGGATGATAAACATCAACTGCTTCTCCATAATATTTATTTAAATATATTTATATATTTCACCATGTAATTTAGGTATGTTATAATCATTTTCTAAAAAATTAGATCTATAAATAGCTAATGCTAATGACGGTAAAGTTTGATATTTTATATCATTGACACCTGTAAGTCTAAATATTAATAAATTAAATTTTTGTATTAATGAATGTAAACTAATTACATCTCTTTCACAATATTTTTTATTTATAGACTCCATTTTTGTTTGTAATTTTGCATTAATTTTACATTTTAAATAAAAAGTTTTATTAATTTATAGTATTTTATTTTTATTATTTATAACACTAGTAGGTTAAAGTAGTTGAACCTTTATATCGCTTTCATCGGAAGCACATTCTACCAATGAATTAAGGGCACTAAAATATAGTTTACCTATATAAAGGTATTAATTGTATTAATATATTAAATAAAACTAACTTAATTTTTAATCATTTATTTATTTTTTAAAAATACTCATACCTCATTTATTTATTTTAAGGGAAATAGAAATTAGTTATTATTGACTATCAACTCAAGATAGAAATTCTTCTGAACTTACACATTCAATTGGTGCTGGTATGAAACCAGGATATACTCCACAGATTTCCGATCCGATCCGATCTTTTTACATAAAATACACCTTTTCTTAGAACTGATGCCTCATTTAGCTGTCCAGTAATATAACCGCTATTAATGTGGCTTTCCTACTGAGAGAATAGCAAAGGAATGAATAACATCTGTACCTGTAAAAATAAATCGAATATGTGTATCAATAGGTAGTACAATTCGATTATCTACATCAAGTAGTCGAACTTGACCTATTTCAAGATCTGATTCAGGGATTCTGTATGAATCGAACTCAATTGATTCTCCAACCTCATTAATAAATTTGGAATATTCAACTGATCAATATCAGTTATGATCTATAACTTTAACAGTTAGTGAAGGTGATAAAATTTCGTTTATAAGATAAAGTAGTTTAAAACTAGGAAAAGCAATTGCAATTAGTACTAGTGCAGGTGTAATTGTTCAAACTAGTTCAATTAGTGTACCATGATTAGCATATTTATAAACAATTGCAGATTTTTTACTATTTAAATTTACAATAACAGATGAAAGAACTCATAGTACACCAAATAGAATAACTAATAAATAAAAATTTTCATCATGTAGTTGAACAATACCTTCATATGTAGATGAAGCACTATAATTTTATTTAATTTAAAGTTTATATTTAGCATTAGCATAAGCAGTGGATTAATAAAAACAGCAATATTATTTATGTTTATTACTTATTATTAATAAGATTTAAGTAATTTAATAAGAATTAAAGGAATCGAACCTTTATTTTCGATGTGTTAAATCGGTATTCTAACCATTGAATTAAATTCTTTAAATTTTAGTTTCTTAATTTATTATTCTATTTTTGCTATTTTTTACAAAAGAAATAATTACTATTTAGTGTATATATACAAATATAACAACACACACCTATATTATATAATAACTAATACAATGCAATAGTTTAATATAGAATAATTAATACAATGCAATAGTTAAAAGGGAAAAAAAGTACAATTTAAATTATTGTAGATTAATTGCATCCTTAATGTAAGTTGCTGTTAGTACTACAAATACATAACTTTTATTAAATAATACTTTTATTGCCGTAAAACCAATAAATAGAGTAAATGGAATTAGAGTAATTACAGCAATTAGTTTTGAACCTGTAAACATTGGTGATAGGAAACTAACTAGAATTTTCATTAGTACATGACCAGAACTAATACTTGCAAATAGTCGAACACCCAGTGAAAAAGCTCAAGCTGAATAAGAAACAATTAGTTAATTTGGTACTAGTAGAGGTACTAGTGCTAGTGGTGTCCCAGATGAAACAAAGAATGAAAAGAAATGAATTCGGTTAAATTTAAGTCCAAGTAGTGTTACACCAATGAAAATAGATACACTTAGTCCTAGACTAATAATAACACTAGTTACAATAGCAAAACCATAAGAAAATTTAGCTACACTAATTAGAATAAAAAAATAGTGTATACATAAATGGTAGATATACTTCACCTTTTTAACCAATTTGAGATTTAACTATTGAATGAATTGATGAAAAACTACTTTCAATTGCAATACTAAATCGATATTAAATTAGATTCAGACCTTCTTTATCCTATATAGTAACAATATGCATTGATACAATTAGATATGTAACAAGTGCTATATAAAATTTTTTAGTAAAAACTATCAGTAATAATAGGTGCTTTTACATTAATTAGACCTTTAACATGAAATTGTTCAAGAGGAGAAAAATATACAAACATAACAATAGTTATTTATTTTTAATAGCTCTCGCTTCCATACTTTTTCTATTTGCAGATTTTTAACTAATAAAGCCGGATCAAAGGTATCCCAAAATCGGAACTCTAACTCTCGAATAAGTCATTCATTTTAGTTACTTTATTAACTCCTACTATTTTTAGTTTATACTTTAATGAATTTATAATTCTTTTTAAAATTAAGCTTTCAACCAATTTGTTTTCTATTTATTTCAAGTATAAGTCATTTTTAAACTTTTTTTAAATAAATTTAAATGGTATTTGAATAATAAGAGTTATTCCATAAGTAATTTGTTTTTAACTTTAATTTTAGTTTACTTAGTTTATATTTTATATATTTGACGGTTAATCCATAATTTTTATTAATATTGACTTTGTTTTATAGTCATTTAGTATTATTGTTTCTAGTTTTAGTTTAGAGAATTTGAACAATTAGATTTATAATTACAATATTCCAACATTTTTAAAAACTTTACCAGTAAGTTTATCTAGTAAACACAGTTTTATACAGAAGATAAAGTATTTTTAACTATTGTTGATTTAATGTTACGAGGAATATTCATCAAGTAATTGTTTTTAATTTACTTTGACTGTTTAATTTTATTAAATAAAAACTTAGCCGCATATTGACAAATAATTTTATAAATCTTTTTATAATTGCCTAGATTAGCGGGCAAACCTTGTGGTTATGTACTTTTTAGTTTTGATGTTCTTTGTTCATCCATTTTAATTCTTCGTACGTTAGTTAAAACTTTTGCTCAATCGCTTCGGTATCGGATGATACATTGTACAATCGCGACATTACGTAACCATGGTAACGACTGCTGAATCATTAAATGATCGGACTCCCTTTTTGGTTGTAATATTTATAGAGGATTTATCCATCTTTTAGTAGTTAGAGGTTAGCATTAACAAGTCCTGATCTTTTCATTGGAACGGCTATATACTTATGGTGTGGTTTAATAGTTATCCGCCTGGACTGAATCAGATCGCTCATTGTTCTACTTCGGGCTGCACTCACTGAACAAGCTTTAAATTCGATCCATAGAAATTTTAAATATTTTTAAATCAATTTTCTTAAATCTTATTCCTAAGTTACGGTTATTATATCTTTTATTTTATTAAGATGCCATAATTAGCTCTTATTAAATACTATTATAGTTTTGTTTGGAATAAAGCCACTGGAAATAAAATTTTTAGCTTACAGTATTTATTTGTAATTTACTTAAAACATTTACCATAAGTAATTAAGTGATATATTATTATTTTACCTATTTAATTTTTTAAATTTCAATGTATATTTTTAGTTACTATTTTTTATACTTTTTATTTTAGAATTAGCTATCTTAAGTTAGGTTCATAATTGAAATAATTTATTTTTATAACTTTACCTTTTATACCTACTTAATGGTGATTATTTAGTACATTTAGTTCATTTTATTTATTTTTAATTGTTACATTTAGTAACTTTTACTGTGTTTTCTTTATGTGGTTAATTGTGTAATCTGTTTTACTTTATTAATTTTATTATCCCTTACATACAAAACTCTTTTAATATAAATTTATTGGCTTTGGGACTTTCAAGTCTTGTCAACATTGTGTGATAGTTTTTAATTGAAACATTTCCATTTGATTATATATTGTACCTTTGGGTTATCTTAGCATACTATTGTTTATTTTAGACTTGTTTGCCTTACTATTTTATAGTACCTGACCCTATTTAACTGTATGAATGTTTTTATTAATTGTGGTAAATTATGACTGTTATTTATTTGGTATTTTAACGTATTATATTGATTAGATTATCTGTTATTTATTTTAGGTATTCTTGTTGTTTAGTAGTTTTATTGTTACTTATTAAGTATTTTTTAGTATTTAGTGATATTTGTATTATTTAAACTTTTTTAAACTTTTGGAATATTAATTATATTTAGTTAGTAAGTAAATTAGTAAATAAGTAAGATTAAAAAGAGGTGTAATTTCATCTATATTACCTAGTTATTTTATATAGAAAATTTAATTCGCAATGAAAAAAAAAGAATTGAAAATGTTAATTTGAAATGGTATAATTTCTCCAATGAATCATAAAGACTTGTTAAAAATTTCTTTAGAAGTATATTTATTTATGATAATTATTATTATGTTTTGTAGACCTTTTACTTGTTTTTCGTAGCTATTTTCATACTTTGTATGACACTTTTAGTAAGGTTTAATTGGAAAACGCTATTCATCTAATTTCTTTATTTTATTCATTATTTATATTTTTATATTATTTTTAATCTATTTTATTAATTTTTATTTATATTTAGTTTTATAAGTTAATTTAGAAAGTCTTTAGATATTTTGTTGCATAATTTGTAGATTTTTCCTTGTTAAAAAGTTTAGTTGATATAGTATTTGTATTAACTTATAATTTATAGTAATATTTTTATATTAGATAATTAATTTTTATTAAAAGTTCAATAATACCTTATGACATTTACAAAATTATTTTTGAATAAATCAACCCCTAAATATAATTATACACAATGAAAATAAGTTAAAGAAAATGTACGTAAGAATATGCCATTAATATACAGTAATTAAATATAATGGGATAAGTAAATAAAATTATTAATTTAATAAAATCTTATTACATAACTTAAAAGCACATGAATTGTTTCATTAACTTATATAAATTTGTATCTATACAAAATAATAAAATTATAGAATAAATCATAAAAATGATGACATTAACAAATATGTTACATTGGTAAAAGGTTGATCAAGATAAAGTTGCAATCTACTTAAATAGTAATAATTAAAATATTTAATCCCATATTTTATATCAAATTATTAGATAATTTCTTAAATACTTAAATACTTAATTAGTTAATTACTAAAATTGTTTTTCATATAAAACTAGTGTAAAATCTTAAAAATATAATTATTATAATCAGTGTCAAAATGTGCTATAAACCATGCTGTAAATTAAAGTAATACAAGATATAAAACCAAATAAAAGTTTAAAATACTACAATCTATAATAATATAAGACATCATTAACATAATTATTAATTTCCCTATTCAGAAATATGTAATTCATGTGTACTAATTAAATAAAATATTTAAGTAAAATCAATATTAGTAAATATCCTACAATCCTATAAAACAATCTTAAATAGCTAAAAAATCTAATAAAAATATTAAGCTAAACGCAATATAACTCGCTAAATATACAGTATCCTTAAACTTATTCAATACAACACTACTATAAAACTATAATACTAAATCACGTATAATATAAATAAATATCATTATCTAAGTACAAAATAATTAATTAAGTAATTATAATAATAAATAGAAGTAACCCATCTTAACACTACAGATAGATCAACTGTCACCTAATAAATTTTGATTACCTACATATTAAAAACTCTATACTTATAAATAAAATAGAAAAAGTTATTTGTTTATTTGTTTATTTGTAACAAAATATAATCAGATCTGATGATTAAAAATAAATATGTTGTCTAATCTCCTGTCCCCCGCCCACTTTTAAAATAAAATCTTTGTTTTCTAAAAATAAATGGATGCAAAGCTTACCCTAACATAAAAGAAGTGCCAATAAAAAAACTTTTTAAAAAATAAAACAAAAACTAAAATACTAAAATCTAAAGTAAATACAAAAATAATAAATACTTCTACTCTTATAAATAAAATTCATCTCTTCATTAAAAATAAACATATACCCTTAAAGAAATAACTCCATTAAAAATAACCTAACCCTCCATGCCCCTAGCCCTTCCTCTTACCCCTACCCCTGTTACTCCTCACTCTATGTTCCTTAAAGGAAAGGGGAGTACCCCTCTCGACTCCCCCAACTCAAATTTCAGTCCTCTGTGTGTAAATTTTTTTTAGTAGTCGGAACCCCACTTACCCCCC
>JAHTMQ010000376.1:0-14607 GCA_019327925.1 Leucocoprinus sp. KB1807203
ATCCCTGTGCACCCACCCAGCCAGAAACAACAAAACAAGGGCTGGGAAAATGCTGGTCAGCAGAAGCAGTATTCACCAAACAAAAATATCGTGTCACCTATGAACACATCATTAATAGCTTTGAATGCCTTGTCAATCGACTGAACATCATGGAGAGCATAGCCGACCTGAGCGTAGACCAGCCGATATTGCATCTTTGCCATGTATCGACGCTGAAGACCATTTTTCTGTTCCGTGTTCATCTGTGCATCACGAGAAGTGCCTGTCGCAATATTTGATGTTTTGTTCTGAGTAGACGATAGCAAAACGTTCTGGTTAGGTGATACTTCAAGCTCCGGGGAGGACAGAATACTACGATCTGGCTTAGCACTCGGCGAGCAGTCTTTGCAATCCATCCCCTTGGAGTCGTAGAGGATCCTCATGAATGGCAAACTGTTAGGTATGTTGTTAAGGGCATCAATGACCCGTGTCCGGTAGTCGGCTTCAATCCACTCGCAGGCGCCTTCCTTGATTTCTCCCAGTTTTTTGTAGATTAAATCTTGATTTTGTTTTTCTGTCTGAGAACCCTTGTCAAGCCAAACGTCTTTTAATACAACTTCTTTGTCGCCTGTCCCTCTTAAGCCGTCCGGGCCAGTAACTTGAATCGCCCTCCATACACGCGTCTTCCTCCCGCTGATGCACACAATGCGAGGATTGAAGATCGTTGCGGTCGTTCGAAAATACAGCGGCTCACGCGTCTCGTCGGATTCCTTCGGGGTCAATTCATAGACATAACGGATCTTGCCTTTGAACATGATGCGATGGACAGTAGGATCAAATCCCATCTCCAATTCAGTTGCAAAGAGGAGAGATAAGAGTACAGTGACAAATTTCCTTGGGTCCTACCAATCATTTAGTCATGTGGTGCATATATTGGACCGAGCATAAATACTTCGGTGAAGTCAAAAGGCTTTGACATGACAGAGTGGGAGCGAGAGAAATACCAGATGGCCACGTTCTCGCCCTCGATAGTTATCTGTATAAAAATGACCATCCAGCCTTCAGCACGTAGAGGAATAAACATACCCCATACATCCACATCCTACGTGGATCGTCATTCATGATGTAATTGACTGCACTGACCAATCTTAGGCGTGTCTGGATCCCCATATCAGAATAGGTCGATATTCAGGATTTGAGTGCGTACGTTGTGTAAATCCTTCCCTTTCCTCATAAACTCTGCTGCCACTGCCACCTGCGATACAACGACCTTCCCGGACGGTGAAGGAGAAGATGTAGGTGAGAAATATGCATCTATCCAAACTGTGCTTCCTGCAATTTCCCCATCCATCTGTGTATTGCCGCAATTATGACAATTGAAATTACATTTGCGAGGGGCCTTGCTGTCGGTGCCAGAGCATGGTTGTTCCGTTAACGCCTCAACAATGTCTTCGAGCCTCTTGAAAACCGCAGTCTCTTTCTCATTGACCTGGGAAGGAATATTGTTGCCGCTGAAATTCCAACATTTATAATTATGTAAAAGTCCCTCATGTTCCAATTTTTCGAGCGCACTATCAATTGAATCGTCGGTTGGACAAAACGGAGCATAGTGACACAGGAATTCATCAATGTCACAATACACTATTTCGTCAGCCATCTGTTGAGCAATGTCGGACTGGATGTGATTCTGGCTGATACTGCCAACATCGCCTTTCATACTCCTTGGCATCTCCTGTGTCAGAGCGCAGTCAATCAACGGCAAAAAAATGCTAGATGGGCACACTCACAGAAGACTGCTGGACCCCTCTTGACCGTCTCAAACTGGGAGGAATGGTTGGCCGTTGTACAGATCTACAAAGGAATGAAAAAGGTGCCAGGTGCCAGGTGCAGAAAAGACAACGCACGAGTGGCTCCGAGCACGTTTCATTTTTTTGATAGTTTGTTGGCAAAAGTGAAGGTTCAATGGGATGTCAAGCCACCTGATGGTGGCGTCATCCACTTGTCACACACACCGGGTGGATGATCTCCGACATCTGCAGGACAGGGCACAATAATATAATCCACAAGAGAGATGGGGTCTGCCTCTTGTCTATGCCATGATTGTTTTTTGCACCAGCCCCTGTCCAAGTAATTGCAAATAACTCTGCTAGAAGCACCATTGTTAGAGAAGACTCATACAGATATCAGAGAGGTAGTAGTTCCAAAGCTATCACTCAAAATTAAAAGCCATTAAAGTAGATGACAATGAGGTTTTTGACACACTTGAGATTGTTCTGCTGGTCTTGAGAAGGAAAAAGAGTAAGTAATAAGAATATCATAGCCCAAGTCTGAGTGTGAATACCCACTATATATAATAGGTTACCAAGGAATGACGATGGGTATGAGATGACAAAATGCATGCCAAAATGCTGCTGTTAATTGTGTATCTGATATATTGTCATAGATTGATTTCGTAAAGGTAGTAGTTGTTGATTCACATGACCTACCTTGGTTCTGTCACCTTTGTAAGCAGTGTTCTCGTACATGAACTGATGTGAAAATGGAGTTGCAAGATGGTTTGCCTTGGAATACTTTATTCTGTCGCAAACCAGTGAGTACAAAATAATAAACTAATGACTTTATATATAAATGAACACGGAACAGAAAAATGGTCTTCAGCGTCGATACATGGCAAAGATGCAATATCGGCTGGTCTACGCTCAGGTCGGCTATGCTCTCCATGATGTTCAGTCGATTGACAAGGCATTCAAAGCTATTAATGATGTGTTCATAGGTGACACGATATTTTTGTTTGGTGAATACTGCTTCTGCTGACCAGCATTTTCCCAGCCCTTGTTTTGTTGTTTCTGGCTGGGTGGGTGCACAGGGATATCAGCACAGGTAACATCATCATTGTGGAGAACAATGGGTGCATTCGTGGACTTCTGAGTGACTTTGAATATGCCAAGGCGATGAACAATGAAAGTGCGAGTCCAGATCCCAAAACAGTACGTTTTGACATCAAAGATTAGAATTTTTCTAACTTTTGATCAGGGCACGCCATACTTCATGCCTTTGGAAATCCATCGTGGCAGGAAATACACTACTGCAAACACTGGACTCTTGAGCGATGATGAATTTGCAAAATTTAGGAGTCGTTCATCACGACTTCCTGAAATGCCCAAAGCAATCCTCAGATACGCTTCCAATCACGATCAGGAATCCCTGATGTGGGTTGCATTATGGATTGTGTATGGACTGGTAGAATGGGAAGGAGCAAACTCAATTCGGCCACAGATCTTCGCGAACACCTGTTTTCCTACCAGGGAACGCGAGTACTTCTTCACGGAAGCAGATCCTCGGAAAGGAGATCTTCGTGAAGCATTTCACCCTAATCTTGGCGATATTTATCCTGAATGTTTTTATATGATGCGGGGGGAACTCTATGGCTTTTGCTTACTCGTCGAGCCCAAGGAAGAAAACTATCACAGATTATTTAACCACCTCAGTGCTGCATTTGACCAACTTCTGGCCAAGGTTTCTGGCAAGCCGGGAATAGTGCCTTTGATAGTGCGATCTGGTTCGGAGGATCAAGCTGATGTTGAGGATGAAAGACCAAGGGAGACTGGACATGCGATGACTTTGAGAAGCCATGTGCAGGATTTGGGTCACTCAAGATTACGGAGATGGTATTAAGTACGTAGGTTTTTATCCAAATACATGACTTGATGTTGCCCCTTCCAAAGCTGGACAACTTGCCAACTGAAGGATAGGATGAATCAGCAGAGCTAGTTGTTGCTTGTCCCACTTTAGACATAGGAGATGCAGCTGATTGTTGAGTTCAAGGGTAGGCACTATAGAAGCTGATTTGAGGTATGATAACTGTTCGGCACAAGCTTGCGCACGGGTGTCACAGAAAAATCTAGCCCAACTCGGAAGAACGCCACTACAAACCATTCTTTATAAGTTGCGTCACGAGCATTCAAACAAAAACATAGGCCTCTTGACCTAAACGCACGGTGGAAACGAGACACTAGGATCACTGTCAGCTAGGCATCACCATCTTTCATATGAATGTTATGGCAGACGTCGTTCATCCATCTTCACGTTGTAAGGAATGTCATCGAGAGACTGAATAAGAATCGTGTGTATACAAATACAAATAAGCAGCAATGGGTGATATAATATGGAAGATATGACTAACTGCAACAAGGTTGATGCGTCGTCCTCAGCGTTTGGCCGCTGAGTGTGCATGTGCCTTCGGAATTGTGACAGTCACAGAGTGACAAAGGAAACTCGAAAATTTGAGGTTATCGACAAATGTCCTCTGCCACCGCATGGCACCTGACCTGCATCACTATCAATATCAACCCAACCGAACCTTTGTCGAGCATAGAATTAACGTACATGTCGGGTCATAAGGGAACATCGAGCTTCTCAGCACTTTTATTGCCTTCAAGCAATTTGTTAGACCCAGATCTAGATCTGGTTCTTGAGGAAACTGAGGAGCAGAAACGGTGGAGATCAGAGGATCAGATATCGTTTGATTACATGATGGAATATGCTAGTTCGAAGCTCAACGTCGCTTCAATGTCACTTCAACGGTACTTTAACGGAATCCGTTCGGAGTATAAAAACGGGCTATGTTTGGAGTTGTAGTACACTCATATTGATAGACATATGACATCAGTACGTTCTACGTCTTATATCCGGGCAAGACACGAAAGCGAATTGGAATAAGTTTTCCACCTTCCTGTCTTCAATGACGACCTAACGATCATGAATAACATCCTACAACACCAACATACCCAAAGTAAAGAATTTCTCACCTCTGGGAAAGCACAGTCTTTTGTGTTGCCATGCATGTGTCGCTTGCTCGTCTTGCACATAGCTAGTCCACAGTCCGTGACTTGACCTGAGTAATATCGCGAGTGGAAATGCTAGGTCAAATGGTTGAAAAATCATGCTGCAGAGCGAGAGTTTTTTCTCATATACCTGACATCCTCTGTACATGTCGCCGACTCTATAGGAACCCTATTATGAGTAACCGCCAACAACATTTCATAAAGACAAAGTACTCACACTTGGTGTTTGCACATGACGGAGAATGATTCTTTGGTCCTGAGAGGGTGTACGTGTTTCATCTTTTATATGTGCATGCCTGGTACAAATCAGCCACTTCGATTTATTTAGGGAAGGCCGCAAGGGTTCTTCCAAAACCCTGACAATTCCGTCACAAGAAACAATGTCAACCTGTCTCAGAAAGGTAATATATTGTGGGCGTGGTAAAGACTGAGTCAGGGAGCAGCAATGGTTTGGTTCCAATATCCAAGGACACGGCAAAGTGGCTTAAGCATAGATACATGCAGTGATCCGTCGACCTCGTCGATGGTGCAGGCAACCCATTATCCTAGAAAAGAACTGGGTGGTCCTTACATCATACAGTCCTAAAAAAAAGCATCAGCTGTCATGTGGTGAGATCGGGAGCAGGATATTAGGATCCGCCTAATCCTAATTCCTTTTCACGGCAAGACCGACAAGGCCGAAAAGAACTTGAACATCAAGGCTTGTCACACCAGCTGTCACTGCCCTTGCCAAATTTACGACTGCTCCCACCGTGTGCTCTATTCATGACTTGTTGACAATTTGCTACTGAAAAAGCATTTGTCAAAAGCCTAGCCCCTCTCCCAATCTGGTGTGCGCTTGAAGAAACGGTGTGATGGTGAGTCGTTGTATATTCTGCACGGCTCACCAAAATAGATCCCCATGTTTTAGTGAGAACAACTTGTGATGTTGGAACGACAGCATCTGAAGTATCATCTCCTACAAACGGTGACTTTTCTGTTTTTTGTCACGGCCACTGATATCAAAGTATGAATAATGAGGAACAAGTCAACTGGTAATCCATCAAAAATGGCACTCTCACAAGTCTGCTAGTTCATACTGGAGACCACTTGCCTCAGATATTACTGGTACATCATGGGGATTGAATGGCTTTGGAAACATGGCGCCTAGTGGAACAAAGATAAATGCTGGATGTGAGGATGGATTTAATAAACTGGCTGGTTTTCAATGCGGGCTCTGCAACAGATAGAGGTGGCTCGGTTGATGCACATCAGATTTCAACAGAATTGATCGGTCAGTGGTGTATTGTAAGACCTAAATCCGGATGACAGGAACAATGTTGCACCCCATAAGCGTCATCGCGAAAGTCATCGGATCAAACGGGATCTGATTAAGTAATCCACGACTCTTGAACGTTAATCCGTGGAACCGACGGACTCTGTTGGGCATCACTAACAAGACCTTACGCAAGGCTGAATGCCCACTTGCTGCGCCTGATGAACTATCGTGGTCTCAATATCATTCAAAACGAATCAAAGGAGTACTACGGATCAAGTACATACGCTGCAAGTGTCTGTTTTCTCGCAAGATGTTCTGGGTTGGAATTTCAGCTGCGCTTAGGCTTGTCAACAGACTCGACAGGTTAATGGTTGGAGCTAAGGATAAAATGGGAGAGCAGTATTACATACATGATTTCAACTCGGTGATGCAATGAAGCGAGAATGTATTTAGGTTGTAACATCTTGTGCGTTGAAACAACAAACCCTGCCTCTTTGAATCACACTCCAGAAGTTGATCGGGAAGAGCGACGGCCTATGGGACTTGTGCACGCTGCCAAGGTATGTGTCGGTAATCAAAAGCCATATTCTTTTTTATATAGATTTATCCCTCCATGCAAAAAAGCGTATCATTGATGGAGTCGCATGCTTCATCACTCACATCCTCAGAGGTGATATTGCATTTCGACTTCAACAGGAAAAAAGACAATGCAAGGCTGATCCCGAGGCAAGGTGTGTCACCTATCAAACGTATTGTGGTCTTGATCAGACTTGCGTCAATCAACCCATCTCTGGTTCGATCCCTATCAATGGCTTTTACCTGTGACGGCTGCTCCAGAAAAGCAAGGTATGAGAGATATTCATAGTCGCATGTCGATTTCCATTGCTCTCGTCCACTTCAAGGTGGAAGAAGGCTTGCCACATTTTCTTGGGTTCGACCGGGCACAACACACCACATTTTGCTATGCTGGGCCTAGTCAGATTCCACCGTGCTCTTTCTGCCTTGAGCCACTCCACCCGTCGCATCTTGGAACATCGATGCCCTCAATTCGAGGGCTTGAAGGCTGAGGATATGCAAGTCCTCCAGCCTGGTCTCTCCAAAATGCAACAGTCTCATATAGATGCTGCGTAACGGCATCGTGCCGCCAAAGTCACATCCAATCAGCCACACCCCATTCATACTTACTCTCATCCGCTTCTGTATCCTGGGAAGACATCTGTAATATCTACACATGGTTTGTTCAAACTGGATTTTGTTTTTCTATGATGCCTCGGAAAGAACGAAAGGCGATGCAACAAGTATACCAATCTATTAGATCGAGACTGCGAGAATGAGGGTGGGCCGAACAAGAGCGATGAACTCCTGTGACGCGAGGAGGAAGGCCGAATTATTGAGCTCATTGGGAATTGAGGGTTAGGAGGTAGCGTCCTAATATTTGTTTCAATCGGGAGAAAAGAACATTTATGCTATATTTTCCTACTGCGCTTTCCGACTCGAGTCTGGCGAATATATTCTAACAAATACATACATTGTTCTACCGTAACCTTTGGTCCAGCCACGAATGTACCATTTCCGAATCATGTTCTTTCAAAATCGGTGCTCCTGCTTCACCAGGCCACTGAATATCTGTATTCCGCTCTGCAGGGTAACAAACTTCTCCAGCTTTCCCTGCCCAGTCAAAATCAATCACCTTGACGTCCACGCATTTCTCTATCACATCCGTTCGGATCATGATGTTGTTAGTTCGAAGATCTCCGTGAACAAAATCCTTGGAATCCAGCATTTTAAGAATGCTTTCAACAGCCTCTTGCAATTGAGTAGCATCCACGGCTGTAGTATCGGACTCGAAAAATTCGTATAGTGTTTGCCAACTGGATGGGTCGAGGTACTCCATGACATATGCAGTGGGTGCACCGTCCACCTCTGCATAGCCATACAGCTTGGGAGCTAGCCCATTATTTGCCATATGCTTGTGGACATCTCGTGAATAGGAGCGAGGGACGAGCTTGACAAGGACTTGAAGGCCAGGAATGGAACAAGGCGTGAGGGTGGCAAGAAACAGTCGCTTGTACGCACCATTGGGCCTGGACACAAACGTCAGAAACCCAACTTCTCCGTTAAATTCTGGTCCGAGTAACGTGCACGAGTCGTAAATGCGAGGGGTCGAAGGTGCAAATGATATTTTAGAGGCTCAGTCACGAGCCTACCAAGCAACACTGTGAGTGGCAGAGGTGGAATCATATTCTCATTGTGCCCTCACCGTCGCAAAGACGAGATTCCCCTGACCAATGCCCACAGCAGTGTTGCTACTTCTCCTTGACGAGTCCGGGTGTGATCGTTGAGCATAAAAACAGGCTTGGCAAGTGGTTCGACGATTGGTTTGTGACCGTCATGGAACCCACCACATACGAACAACATCGGCCCTGGGCAAAATCGCGTCAACAGATGTAAGGATGAGTGAACGACACTGGGTACCCATAAGAAAGATCAAGAAACATGGTGCTCCGTGAGTGAGATAGTTGTTGGCATTTGAATCTTTCGCGCTGAGAGTACTGAGGACCTCCACAACCAGGTCATAACAGTGAGCAAGTCGCATGTATCCATCAGGCCCTCCAAGTCCAAATTCCAGCTTATCCTCGCGGAGGGCTATTGGTATGTTAGCTTCTCGAATACACCGGTCGATCTTGCCATAATGTGAGGTCGGATAGGGTTGAAACTTGCATCTCGCCTCTCCCTTGTCGAGAACACCATTGACACATTCATAGAAAGCTTCTCCGCGTCCTGCTTCATTCTTGAAAGCTTCTCCCATCCTTAAACAAAGCTTTGAGGCAGCAATCTGGACTGCTACAGTTTCAGTCGTCATTGGAAGGGGTCTGGACGATTCGTGTTGGAACTGGCGGAACACATGATGAAGTGTGGTCAATGGAAGACCTCTTGCATTGGGAGGACGAAGACAGAGGATAGGAGTAGTCTTCTGAGCCTTACGCCAAACCGAGGGTTGTGCAAAGTCAGAGGGCGCTGGGAGGTCATTCAGCAGCTGCCTAATTAGTATTGAGAACTTGTCGAATAGCTGGTTGAACATATCCATTCCTGTAGAATTGTGTGAAGAAGACCATCCTCGGAACGACTTGAAACATACCATCCTCCCCTGGTAGAATTTGAAGCCGTAGATTCAGTTGATTTTTTAGTAATGGCACCCAATCGGTACATTTGTCTACAGAGTTAAACAAGCCCTTCCAACCGTTGAAGATGTCTCCATTCTGTTTGCGGACCTTCTCCGGAACGGAAATCGCTTGACCTTGAATTCAAATCGTGGGTATAGTTTAATAAGTATATTTGCTTTCCGCTTTGCCTCTTCCATCAGCTCAGAACGGGCAGAGGCTTCATACTGAGAACTTGATTGGGAACCTGATATCTCAGAATCCTGGGTTTCTGAAATAGATGCTGAACTGGCCATGTGTGTTATAAATCTGTTGTGCACCGGTGAGCGTTAGTCAGCATTGTTTAACTTTGTATGAGAAAATCACTTTTTATATCCAACAGTCCTATATCAGTTTCCCATCCATTTTCCTCAGCGGATATAATCGGGAGATCAGGACTATGGGCAGTGATCATTCATTGCATAGCATCAGATGGTTTGTCGACAATCTGAGTTGCCCTTAATATATTGCTGTATTGCTATGCAAGTCTGATTCCCAAGGCAAGGTGCGTCACCTATGAAACGTGTTGTGGTCTTTATCAGGCAATCAAACTCTGGTTCAAATCAATGGTTTTTACCTGTAACGGCTGCTCCAGAAAAGCAGGATATTCATGGTCACATGAACTGTCGATGTCAATTCTTGCTTTATTCTCGCTTACGTGAATCACAACATGATCTCACTTTTCTCGCCTCCGAGAACGGATTTCTTGAGTCACCGTGAACCAGGATTATGTCGTTCAGCCCTTCTGATTTTCCTGTGCTGGTATCATGAGCAGCTCATCTCTCCTAAGGAAACATGCAGATACATCATTCTGTATTTTATTATCTGATCAAGGCTTCGTCAGTATCCTCTTCTTGGAGGCTGGTAATCACATACGCGAGATCTCCGACTGGGATTCATGTTTCGGGGAGGCACCAACAAGCTCATTGCTCCTAATTGTAATTGCGGACGACTTATAAAATTCATTGAATGAGCCTGGCAAGGTTGATGAGGGAAATGAGATGGCAGAACAGAGATGCCACATGGAATAATGAAGATTCTCGAGGGCAGTCGTTGAAATTGAATGGCACGATGGAAGAATTGCAACGGCCTCGGCATGAGCACAGTACCTAAGATATTGTAGTTACTCACCGATAAGAATCATAAATATACAGACCACAAAAATGGCATATAACGAGATGGGAAGCGAAAACCTCTCTCACTGATTTACTCACGGCCGTGATTGAGATTGCACAAACAGTGAAGTCTAAATAATACCTAGTAAATAAATCACAACTTGAATATTCAAAGGTCTTATTGCCCGCGCCATCATATTGTACAATGTCAACTAGCCTCAGCACCAACCCATGGCCGATGTACACTACAACAAACGACTTGTTCTGTTGAATTATTTCCACACCATCATGTTCCCCGACAGATTCCACCGTGCTTTTTCTGCCTTCAACCACTCCACCCGTCGCTGGGCCCACCTGCTAGGCTTCTCTCCCATCATGTGTCGTCAACAAGCAGAAACTTTCCATCGCATCTTGGAACGTCGACACCCTCAACTCGAGGTCCGTCTCACGCTGCAAACTCATCCTCGATAACATTATCAAGAGACCCAAGTCTCCCAACGTCATCTTTCTCTAAGAAGTCACTTCCGACGTCCGATGCCAGAGTGCGCTCTGACTTCTAGGTGACTGACGCTGAGGACGACGCGTCTTTCAGCAGCGTGAGCTTCGCGACAATGGTGTTGTTGTCCAACAAGTGCTTTGCCTCCGACCCGGATCCGCAGCTGGGAGGCGAGGGGGTCGAGGAAAGGGGGAAGCTGACGCTTGAGAGCGTCTTCCGCATGAAGCTCCCGAGTAGGTACGCGAGGGATGCGCTCTGCGTGGACCTCGCCAGCCCAGCTGAGCCGGGAACAGTCCTGCGTTTCTTCAACGTGCACCTTGACCCTCTCGAGTCATTTTCCTGGCGCTCCCTACAGATACAGGTGCTGGCTGGTGTCCTGCGCGAGCCCAGATGCAGCGGCAGGATCATCACGGGCGACTTCAACGCAATCAGCCCCGAAGACCATGCGCTTCTCGACAAGCACGAGTTGGTCGATGCATGGGTCGCGCTGCGCGGGAGGACAGGGTCTGGTGGAGCTACATGGAGTGTTAACGTGGAGCTACGGGCCGGGCAGGTTGGACAAGGTTGCGATATTGGGCTTGAAGGCTGAGGACATGCAAGTCTTCTAGCCTGGTCTCATCAAGATACCCAGGCCCGGCGAGCTACCCCTCTACAACCCTTGGAGCAACCATTGCGGGCTGCGGTGCTCCGTCGCCATTAACAAGGTAAGTAGGCCTGGGCTGGCTTGGTTGACGACTCCCTAACCACCCAGTTTCACGCAGACGTATGACGAACGCGTTCGGGCCATCGTGTTTCCTTTTGCAACTTCTCCAAGCATCCAGAGCGATACCATGACTTGGATTCCTATGCGTGGGTATGCTCAGCTACGCCCTTAGATTCTCCTGGTGAAGTCGGTTGTCTCTTCATGTTCCACGATTACCCTGGCAAATCTGCGAGTGCATATAGACATATCCTATTGCATGGGAAATCCCAATCGACGGTGTCTATCTAGATGGGAACTTGTTACCTCGCTCCAACTCTACTTTTCATATCTCAATGTCAGCGCTCGTTGATACAATTCTGGATTCAAGTGTGCATATACTGACAAATCTTGTCAAGGGAAATTCTATGATCAGAGGTCCCGAAGATGTGGTCAGAGAGATAAACCGTCGAATAGGAACTCCTTGCGCTGAATAATCTCACGTTCTTAATCGGCGGGAAAGTCCGATCTATCTGCCTATTGACCAACATCTTCATTCAGTATCGAGAATTCAGGTTCGTATCTTGCATCGAGACTGTATATTCTGTAGTGGGGCCAGGTTGACATGAAAAAACTAGTCTAAAACCAGAAATACACTTATTCAGTTTTTTTAATTTGTTTTGCTAAGGGACAAGAACCTTTTGAGACGACCTGCTAGAAAAATGAGAGCCTTTTGTCATCCGACATGGAAAGGTAATGTTCGATTCTGGAGAGCGAGTTGCATGCCCACGTGGCGAGTCAAAAACCAGAACAGAGTGTTAAAAAGGAACGTGTCACGCTATTCTCCGTGCTTAGGCGATCAGATGACACAGAGACCTCCATGAGTCCCTGAGAACAACTGAATCAACTCCTACCCCATCTCTCCACTCGAGTATTCATCGAACCTGAGTTGTATGGCCATCATCTGAGATGTAAGCAACCATATTTGAAGTCCAAACGTAAAATGCCGAAATCGTCTGACACACTGGACAAACCATCCCTTGCAGATTACGACTGCAGTGAGCCGAGCCCCCAAGCAATTCCTGGACTTTCTCCCCCTCTCACCCAACATGGCCGAAGATGTGGTCAATGTCCACGCGACGTATGGCGCGCTGCTTTTGGGCGGACTCGTTGCGTCTATGTATGATTGATTCGTCTTGCCCATTTAATTTTCCATCCAAACATCTTCTCTAGGTTAAATGGACTGGTGGTGTTCCAAGTCATCGCCTACTTCAAAACATACGAAGGTGATCACAAGAAGACCAAAGCTTTAGTATGTCCGCCTTCTGGTCTCTTTGCATGATCTGACCAGATACCTTTAGGTGGCTCTCATTTTGTGAGTCCTCAATTAGACGGTGTACAAGATACAGTGATAGTGACGGTAGCCAGCGTTCTCGATTGTTTTCACACTGCGCTCTTGTGGGCTAGTCTGTGGGATTATATTGTCAAAAATATCAACGATATTACCCATATCCACAAAATCTACTGGTAAGTGTGGCTTTCTTCCTACGATACTAGTTATTTGATACCTGCTTAACTAGGGCTATCTCGGTGAGTGGACCATGTTGTTATTTTCTTGTTTGGAGCTCAAATAGATTTCAGGCTACTGTGACAGTAACCGTCAGTCTATCTTGATTATCATTAGCCATAGACACTAAATCAAAGACACAGGGTATCTTGACATTCGTCATCCATTCGTATGGCTTCTGTCATATCTAAGAATCCAAAATTTAACATTTTGCAGGTTTTTTTCCTATCGGATCTTCATGCGTATGTCCCTTGCAGTCCCCAGCCTTTCGAAATCCCCTGACCCTCAATTAGTCAGCCAGCACAATTGGTTCTTATCTGTTCCTATAGTAAGGTTCATTCAACACTGATGATTATCTTTTGAGCCAACACTTTGAAAGATGTTTCTGGTCCTCCTCCGTCTAGGGTTAGTATTTCGTTGTCACTCTGACAAGCCTCCTCAGACAACTGATCGAAATTTTCAAGTCTCTGCTACAGGTGAGAACCTGAATCATACACAACGTTTCACCGGTCCTAATTTTCTAAATCAGTAACAACTGCCAAGATGTTAGTTCCAGCCTAGCCATGATGATATGGGCAGTCTCGGTCTAATGTTCTATTCTTACAGGACTTTGTATGATACCTTTCATGGCTTCCAAGTGCATTTTGGCGTGCGTTTTGTCATCTCATATTAATCATCATTTTCCCCGGTAACCTATTTTATTATATATAGTGGGTATTCACACTCGGGCTTGGGCTCTCTACGGCTGTGGATATTCTTATAACTGGCTCGCTCTTTTTCCTTCTCAAGACCAGCAGAACAGAAAATTTCAAGTACGTCAAAAACCTCATTGTCATGTACGCATTTTCTTCAATGGCTTTTTCCAGTCTCAATGCTGTTATTAATACATTGATTCTCTATGCCTTTGAGATGGGGGCGCTCACCACGTGCGTCTTTGGTTAAATATCGATGGGATTCCTTTCATTTTGAATGCTAGCATCGGAACTACCACCTCTCTGATATTTGTACGTATGAGTCTTCTCTAATAATGCTGCTTCTAGCACATTAGTTCGCCTTGTGTCTGACATGGAGTATTCGGACAGTGGCTGGTGCAAAAAAACAATCTTATTTTCATGGGATTGCATTTCATAATTGCCAAATGTGAGTTTTGGGTGACTTTCGAAGACCTGAATTCTAGCCTTTTTTTCGGAGTACTTTTTGTTCTGTTGACTCAATTCGAAATATCTTGATCTCGATTCATCATATATGGTGCTAACTCTGATTCTCATATCAGTGTATGCCAACTCCATGCTCGTGACGTGAGTCTCGTTCAAGCTATCCAGCTTTTGAATCGTATTCATTTCCCATCCAGTTTGAACACTCGTAAAAACCTAAATCTCCACCGTATGAAACCGACGATGGATTTTAGACCTGGTGGTCACGGTCAACGAGGGGATGATTTCACTGTGAGCGTCGATATCACACGATTT